>JAGKTK010023097.1:0-18366 GCA_018397895.1 Paralithodes camtschaticus
TAGGCGGAAATCGCTACACAATGACACCACATACAGCTACGTAGCACTCGTGGAGCCCTGACAGTGTTACCTCAAAGATGGAAGTTTAGAGGATTTTGCTACATTGTTCACTTTTCGTGAACTATTGGTCACACTGTCATCCTCCCGCGCGGTGGGGGAACTGGAGTTAGTGTGGGCCGGGAGGCCACAGATGTCGGACGTATGGTTCATTACTGTTCCACCCATTTTCACTCGATTTTCACCCATTTTTCACCCGTTTTTTGCCAGTTTCTTTAACTCGACATAAGTCGCGCGGCGCTAGACTAGGGTTAATGTAGTGTCCTCCCCCGCATCACTGTAATGGACTCTTCCATGTTAAATAGTTCCCAGCTGGTCCAAGCAAAGCTAATATGTCTATAATCATTTTGTAACATTCAGAATAAAAGTATCTTTCTAATAACATGGTAAAATAATTGCAGTTAGATGGAGGTGTGGTAGGCACTAAGACAGCTAGGCCAGCCTTATGGGGAATTACTGAAGAAAATACCATTTTCAACATGCAATATCTCCATACTTTTCGAGATTTGGAGTATGTCTTATAGAACATTTTAGGCTTAGAATATCTTGTTCTATCATTTCCCAAAGTTATGCCCCTTCCTCCTGGGACACCCCATATATATATACGGTATACAGGATACTACATATTGCCTTCTTTACTAAAAATGATATGAGGGAGAGAGTAGATATATAATTAAACCCCTCCTTATCTTCCCAATCACCGCATCACTGTACAATGTTAAGTTCTCTTGATCAATGTTGTCAATGTCTAGACACTTTAACTTACCTACTGTAAGGTCTGATATCTCCCCTCGCCACTCGGACCTAACTGCTCTTTAATACTTATCTATTGTTATGAGACATTCAGGAGAAGTTTGCTTTTATCTGTGTCGACAATCGAGGCCCTCATAGTTTTTAAACATGAGTTCATATATTATATACCTATAATTATACAATTAAATACTTTCATAATATACCTAAGATACGTTTTTCATGATCTGTTTAGGGTTTTCAGTGTATTTCCATTTTCGATTTGTTTGTCTACATGGATGAGGGAGACAAAGGGCAAACCTGTCACTGGCGAGTGCCTCCCCGAGAGTTGGAAGATTGATAGGGCCAAAATCGAGGAATATCTGGACACACAGAGTTTGAAGCAATTTAAGTCTTAGGATGAGGGAAAGATGGATTCAGGGAGAGAGTTCCATAGCTCAGCTGTTGAATACAAGAAGATTGCGAGTATTTTTCCACTCTCGGGTTGGAGAGTTGCACAAAGAAGGGGTGGGATTGTGTTGCAAGATGAGTGCTACATACTCTACTTAAAGGAGGTGGTATACACTGAGAGAGCTCTGAGGAACACTCATTAATGTAATAGCGATAGAATAGCGAAAAAGATGCAACAGTGCGGCGAAGAGAGAGTGGTTGCAAAGAATCGGTGAGTGGACTTGAGTTAATGAGATGAAAGGCTTTCTTTTCTAGTTTGTCTACAATTGCTGTGTGGCAGGATCCTCCCCACACATGCTAACAATACTCAACACTTGGACGCACTGATCCCGTGTACAGAGCAAGAAGCTGTGTAGACCCTGTAGGGGGTAAGAACTCCCCCACCCGCGATTATAGAAATGTATATATAGACAAATTATGCTTATATACTCTCAGACTGTCGGTGGTTCGAACCCCGGGAAAAGTTTAAAATAATTAGTACCTCACGTGTATTTGTATTTGTTGACCCTTGTTTTAGTTATTCACATTGGCATACAGTATATCATAGATTGTCCACGAAGATATCTCCTTGAATGCAATAGTATACACTTTTAATTCCAGTGCCGTTGTTTTAACTATATTCTGGCTACTATTAAACGAGTATATTCAGTTTGAAAAAGGCCTCCGCAAATAAAAGGCTTCGAACTATCTTACTTAACCCTTTTTACTACCACAGATCCTTCTTAAGCTGCACAAAATCGTCTAAGCATATCTATAATACAATTAAAAATAAATCGTCGACACATAAGGGGTTAATATCGAGGAAATTGTCGCTAAACGATAGTGACGTATACATTGTAAAGAATTAAGGGGGAGGTAGTTGCTTTTTCTGGGCCCCCTTCTCCCTCATGTTTACCCTCATTAGGTATGATAATTTAACACGTTCGCCCCATTTCGTTGTCAATATAAAGACCTTTCGTGCCATTTAGGTGTTGGAATTGCAGCACTTAATGAGTGAAATTGAGAATAAAGACCATCTACTATTACACATAATTTTATGTTTTGAAAATAAGATTACCTTAGTGGAACTGTAGTCCATTTATTATAAGTTGGCCAACATTCTAAATTACCAACCTCTTTAATTAAACAACCAATAGAGTAATCAAGCTAATATTTCTGTCATTTGGGAAGAATCAGTTATGGAATATACAGTATGTGAACATTTACAGCCCATTTACTGTAGCTCTTCAGTAGTCAGGATTCACGATTTCTGGCCTACCTACAGTAAACAGGGTATAATGGTGCAAGATCCTACTGTGACCTAATCGATAATATGGATTTATGACATTCTAACAAATGCCTTTGAAATAGTTTGAGGAGCTACTGAAACTCCTGTTTCATTTTTCTGGCCTCTGTCACTGTTTCCGTTTGTGTCTCACCTACACAGAGAGTACTCCAGCCAGTTCTCACAAACACTTCCAATTCATTCACTACACTAAACAAGCACAATAATCTTCGGTCCAATACAAAGAAAAAAAAATACAAAATATTGTAATTCATTTAGCTTGGGGGGAGACTGGCAGCTTTGCCTTTTGTATCCTTGATACACATAAACAACCATGTTAGTCTGTAGCTTGGTTGATTTGATGTATAAGAAGGCTAAGCATATCTGTAGTTGATCGTTCACGTCTAAAACCATATTACTTATCACTGATAAATTTGTCTCCAGATGCTGGATTATGTGATTATTGATTATTATTTATAATACTTTACCATGATTGGAAGCTATAGCCATTAGTCTAAAGTTTAATGAATCTGAAGAGGCCCCTTTTTAAGAACAAGATGGATGTTTGCTTCTTTCCAGGATACTGGGAAACATGAAGTATGGGTACACAGACGGACACATGTTGTCAATATACTGTAGGAGTGAAACACTAAGGAGCAGTTCTTAAGTATTATAGGAGGAAATGTAGCTGATCCTATTTTAACCATTTTAACTAACAATATTCCATACCAGTTTCTACATTAGAGGTGATAGGTAGATGGGGGATAGCCTGCCTACTATCCAAGCCTTTTGTCTCTTTTCCATAAGAAAAGTCGAAAATCGGCCTCGGAAAAATCAATCCAATTTGTTGATGATGGCTTCCTCTGCAGTTCATTGTAAATACCAAGACTATTAAAATACCAGATATCACCCTGATTGTGTTATCATTTTTCCATCCTACGCTATCCATACGCCAAACTGAGCTGGATAGTGAGGTAAATATGTATTCGGTCACTGCCATTAGTCCCATCTCCACCCCACCCCCCTCCTCCACACAGACACACACACACACACACACACACACACACACACAGTCCTCCCACTCCATCCCACAATCGAAAAGTATATTCTTCAACGAAAACAAATTATGAAAAAAACGAAGGGACGAACATGACTGCGATGATTGTATTAGGTTGTAGGAATAACAGCCACATATACTTGCTTGAGAGAGAGAGAGAGAAAGAGTAAATAAAGACAAAGGTAGGTAAGAGGCCCTTGTTTCACCCAGCCTTTTCTCTCCACTTGTCCCCATCCACCTAGATTGCCTTTCTCTTATTTCTTAGGTTTCTTCCTTTAACGGAAGGTTTGCTTTTTCTGGACCTCTTTCTGCCTCATGATTTGCCTCATTAGTTTTGAGACGTTTGCTCCATTAGTTTGGCGATTATATGACCTTTTGCGCCAGTTAGGTGTATATTTTTGTCCTGGCTAGCGATATTGTGTTTTAGAAAATAGCGGCCTTCGGCTGGGTAAGTTTTCTACCTTAACGCATGCAGTCTGTGTCTGACTAGTTTTTTATGTAGCTCATCCCGTAGTTATCTATCTACTGGTGGATGTCTTGATGTGGGAGAGTGATGGTTTTATTTCTTGGGTCACTTGAGCAATGTAGGTTGCTGCTTTGGTAGCTGTTCTCAGCCTTATTATTGCCATGTATCCCTACATGGGTTGGGCTCATGGCCAACATCTTTCCTAGCCTGCCTAGTTGGCTTAAGGCGTTAAGTTTTGAGGATGCTAGGTGTACGTTGTCTTTCGGTTTGTCACTCGTTCGCACTTTCATTGCTGATTTTTAATCTGTGTGTAAGACGATGTGGTTCGCTGGGTTGGTGGCAGTGTGTTTGCAGGCTTGGTAGATGACGGGTAATTTGGCATGGAGGGTGGAGCATCCGTCCGAAGTTCTCCAGCATAGGGATTCCCTATTGTATTAAATGGCCGCCCCGCTACTTCCTCTGCCGTGATCCACTGTAAAGTACACCGCTCCTAGCTCTTACTCCACTCTCACCATACTAAGTTCTGACTCAATTCTTGCAACAACTGTAATTTCACCTTTCTTTGTTGATATTTTTGCAAAGGTGTAGGTAGTCGAAGGTTTTGCCCAAGGTTGTGGAGAGGTATGCTCCGGGTGGGGTTCTTCCTCTCCTAGAATCGTGACTTGCTGTATCCCGAACTTCTTTGTTATTTTGGCTATGCTGCAGCTCCACCTTCCGTCAATGAATAGGTTAGGTCTCTGTCGAATGGCCATCGTGATTCTGTTAGAGATTTCATTTTCCCTAGGTTTCATGTAGGTTCTTGCTGCAAGACGTGCAACATTGTTTGCTGATTATTGTTTGTATGGGTGCGTTCCCTATTACCACCTGCATGTTGGTGATGCGGGTCCAAATGGGGGAAACCTAGCATGAGTCTTACAGCTTGGACTATTCTGGGAGGTTTGAATAGCCCCAGCCTGGATTGGAGTGAGGGCCCAGTGATCCTAGCTAGGCCAATCACTATTTGGAGGGGATTTGAATCCGGCTTCTGTGATCCTGAATAAGAGGTAATGCTCGGGCTGCTTTCTTGTCCAGAGTCAATTCAACTTCTCTTCCAGCCCCTTCGGGATCCGGGACCCGCATTGGTCAGTCAGCTCGGGGTGTTGGACGGCGCAGGCTGTGTTTATAGAGACATCAGGGTGGTAGGGGCGTTGTTGACATAGCTTAGGTTCAGCTCCCGTAGGTCCATCTCTCTTGTGTAGGCAGCCATGTAGTTTGTGGAATATCGAGTTCCTGGGACATGATTCTCGCTCTTCACCAAGCTGATCGTCTGGCCTGCTGTAAGTTCCGGGGATGATTCCTGAGGGTGCAAGGGGGGATAGAGGACATTTGCTCTGTGTCCACAATGTTTTCATATATATATACTGTGTATATATACAGTATATATATATATATGTTTCTAATCTCTCAGTGGGGATCGAACCGTCGACCATCAGGACGATAGCCGACGCTTTAATCAAATACACTGCGGCAGTCTAAGAGACACTCAGCCTTCTATCCTATTTATGTTAGGGAGAAGGGAAACCCACTAGGCGAATATATTTCAATTCAAACCTAGTTGTAGGATCTATATTTCCAGAATTCCATACAAGGATTTCTGAGTGTCCCGACGCAACTCGGGTNATTCTAACCCACAAAGCATGAGAGTTACAAATATTGAGAATATATCACACACATTTGTGATATATCCTATTAAAAAGTATTGTTAGTGCATCTAGAGATTCCGTGATTAGTTGATCATATTCTTCCCGCTTCCATGCTCTAGTTTGTGGTGGTATATAAGCCACTGCTATGTCAGTTGCTTTGTTGTCCTTGCCTTTTATTGTCACTGCTATAATTTCTGATCTATTATTGCCTAGGTTAATCTCCCTTACTTCTATATTTTTGTCAGTCATTATTAACACTCCACTCCCCACTTTTCCTTCTCTATCTTTTCTCCACACATTGTACTCTTCCCATCCCAACAGTCCCAATTCAGTACCACCTCTCAACTTTGCTTCTGCTAAGCACATAATATGTGGTTTATATTTTTCAATATAGTCATTCAATTCTAATTTCTTAGACAGAAAGCCATCCACATTACTATACATGACCTTCATCTCCCTCTTTCTTACATTTTTTTTCTTTCCCTGATATTCCCAGACTCTACTCCCCCCGCGGCGGGCACCCACCCCCCACCCCGCTTCCACTCCACCTTCTCTCCCTTGCTCCCCCGTGCTCTTCCCTGCCCTGTTTCTCTCACTGGTTCCTGGATTACACCAATCTCTGCCTCCTGTCCTTCGGTACTGGTCCTCGCTTCCTCTGTCTGACCGTTCGTCCCGAATTTCTCTGTTTGCCCCTCCGTCTTCCTCTGTGTCCTTTCATGAACCATTTCTTCTTCTTTGTTCCTACCAGTCGCCAATAAAAAAAATCTACTTCTTGGTCTGTTCTTTTGGCATTCAATTCCTTCACCTCCTCCCTCAAACTTTTCATTTTGTTTCTTTCATCTAAGTCCATGTCTTTTTCGATGTAAATATGTTTCAGACATTCCCTATCTTTCAACCTCCATTTATTCTTCATGATTTCCTCTACTATTCCTACTGTGCGAAACTGCACTTTCATTGGCCTAGACTCTTGCTTATATTTTCCAATCCTATGCATGTCTTCGATTTCATTCTCCCATTCTCTCACACCCTCGTCCACTACCTGTAGAATCTCCTTCACTCGGTTTCTCTCTATCCTACTTCTCTCCTCTTTCTTTACATTGTGTTTCTCCTTATCTCCTCTTATCACAATACATTTTTTTCTTCCAGCAGTCTCCCTCACTAGATTTTCCTTCTGTCTAATTACCTTAACTACATCCTTTTCAAAGTTACCTCCCTGCCTATGTATCTTTAATTTTTCCTCAGCTAACTGTTGCTCCTTTACTATCTCCGNTTCGCTAATACTTGGGTGTGTGTGTGTGTGTGTGTGTGTGTGTGTGTGTGTGTGTGTGTGTAAAAACAAACCTCTTTGTAATTATTTGGCAAGGCTGGATGGCAACCAGAGACATTTACCACCACCACAGTTGGCAAAACACTTAATTTGGATAAAACTCATTTAAGGGGGGATGGTTCCCTTTTGGGGCTTTTTTGTATGTATTCATTATTTTTTTAGTTTCCTCCCTAGACCTCTATCAAATTTAAAAAAAAAAATCCATTAGATCCCCCTTCTAGATTAATTTGTACATTTTTCGATAGAAAAATTTCCCGGCCAAATGCCGGTTCTTCCAACATTACAGGATCACTATCGTTCGCCAGGGAAAAAATTGACACCTAAATAGCATGAAAGGTCTAAATATTGACATAGAAATGGGGCGAAAGGTCTTAAAATCGACTTACTAATGGGGTAAACATCTTAACCCACTGAGCCCCAGCGATGCACTGTTTGCGTCCAAAATGTTTGTAACGCTAAACCCCAGCGTCGCATACGTATGCGTCACTGTTAATTGCTCCGGTCCTATGGCACCTAGAGGGCTCAGATTTGTATGGGAACTGTGTAAGTATCCCACACAACAATGCCAATTGTTGAAAACTCTCAAAGTCCAACCGAGTGCGTGTGAGCACGCAAAAACCTGTTTTTGGGTGTTTTTGTCTACACATTTCCCCTCTTGTAAATCCGACTTTTGTGCGCACCGTAGGACCCCTTAATAACCTAGGGGATCGTTTTGTTGTGGGTTTTCCTTCATTCCTAACCCATTCCTGGTGTTTTCTGGAAAAAAATAAAATAAAAACCTGCCAGTTCTGGGTGGTACATTTATTATAAACTAGCTGGGGCTCAGTGGTTTAACATCTGAAAACTAAAGGGGCTAAACAGAAAACCGGCCCATCCCCCCTTAATTAGCACTTAAACCTATCTATGTTTCATCTGCACCTGCTGGAATCGCTTCTGTTAGTATTTCTTGATGAACCATAATGTATAATTGTTATACCAGGGTTTTTACCAGGTTTTGAGATTGGATTTGGTAGGTTCTACTTAACTGGAGAAGTCAAAATCACACAACAATTGCATAGTAGAAATAAAGGGTACATATAACACAGATTACATTGATGAAACAGTCTATAATATTATTACTTATTTAGGCATCTTCGCACTGGAGTGATTTAGGCAGAGTCAATACTTATGGACTCTGTCGTTTTTAGCTACTCACTGGGGGTACACTTAAGGCTCTGTTACACTATGCCGATTTAAGTGCCGACACTCCACGACTTAAGGAGTGGCGATACAAGGGGGAGACTACTGCCGAGTATCGTGGGTGATAGAGGGGCGGGACGCCCACAGCGGGCAGTATGGACGGGCATGCCGCCTAACGGCAACTGGAAGGGGTCGAAAGGCAACCATGCACGACCTAAGGAAGATAAATGACGCCGCTGGGGCGGCATCATGCGCCGTAGCACGAAAACTGGTTGGCGACAAGGGTCCTGACGAGCAGCGCCTATAGGAAGTAGGGCGGCGCCGATAGATACTACGGCGGCGATGGACAGCCACCCTGTCACACTGGACCCCTACACCGTCACACTTGATCCCGACCGAGGCAAACCGGTCCGCCGGAGGCGACGTTTGTAATAATAATAATAATAATAATAATAAACGGTTTATTAAACCGTGTGTGTGTGTGTGTGTGTGTGTGTGTGGGCGGCGGGGCGCGCCCCCCCCCCCCCCCGGTGAGTAAAGCTTGAGATCTAGGGAGGAAACTAAAAACATATTAAATAGATCCATAAATCAGCAAACAAATGCGCCCATCTCCCCTTAATTAAGTGTTATTTTTGTTTAGTAATTGGTAAAAATAGGCCATCTATAGTTAACACTTTCAGTACCGGTGACGTCTTTCTCGTTATAGTCTGGCAACTATTAGGTTATTGTATTATGCTTACAAAGTGCCTGTAGCAATTACAAGACCTTCATTCCTCTCATTTATCTCTCTTAACTCCCACAGACCGTTCTTAAGCTGCAAAAAATCGTATAGCAGAACTATGGCAAAACAGACGCCACCGCTATTGAAAGGGTTTATAGATAGTCACTCGTTGATGGGATCGGATTAAGGGGACAGTGGTGATTTTTGGGGTCTATTTATTTATATATTAATTAATTTTTTAGTTTCCTCGCTAGACCTCCATCAAGGTTAAAACAAAAACACCCCCAAAACCATATATCAACGATGTCCCATGGGACATTGCCAGGTCGCGGACTCACGGTATGCCCTCCCCCTATGACGGCGCCTGGGCGTTACCGGGTCGCTGCCTGAAGGCGACCTACCTTATAAGCGGCGTCTGACGCAGACAGGCTGGCGCCCTTGTAACGTATGATGCATACAGGACGACGCCCGACGCCGCCAGCCTACGGTTCCCGTGCCGTCAATTTACTAGCCGCCGACTCAACTCATGAGAGTTCTGCATGTCGAACTTTTCCTGATGCCCTTGACGACCTATCCTGACGGCTCTCTTGAGTAGGCGCCCACCCACGTCGCGCGGCGATGTAGGCAAAGACCTGCTCCCGACCCTTAAGTCGTGGAGCGTCGCCACTTAAATCGGCATAGCGTGACAGAGCCTTTACTGAGAATAATAGACAGAGTTAATCTTGCTGGACTCTAACTTATTTTGGTACCTATAGGCACCTTTAGACAATACTTATGGACTCTGTCGTTTTTAG
Organism: Paralithodes camtschaticus; assembly: GCA_018397895.1. Classification (NCBI taxonomy): domain Eukaryota; kingdom Metazoa; phylum Arthropoda; class Malacostraca; order Decapoda; family Lithodidae; genus Paralithodes; species Paralithodes camtschaticus. The sequence goes on from JAGKTK010023097.1 coordinate 9,748, forward strand.
TTACTTATACCTTGTTTCTTGGTATAGTCTTTATTGTGAGTTTTATTTACTCCTAAGCTACCACTTGAAGCTGGAGTATGGGATGAGTTGAGGTAACAGCTAGAGGGTCTTCTGGTTCTCCGTTGGGCCATCCAGCTTGGCCTGCCGTGTGGTTGAGTAGATTCAGATACAGATGGATTAGCTGGTTTTGGATCTTAAATGATAGTTCCTTAATGTCATGACATCGGGCACTTTCATCGGACAAACGCGAGTAGTATTAGCTGGACATGTCCTGGGGCTAGAGTTATTCGTCTATCCTGATTGTTATGCTAATCGTTAATGAAGTTCCGTTTTGGTACTCTTGACTTGGGGTCTTTAATATGATGTCTCTAGTGTCATGACACAGTGACAACATATCGGGCTAATGCGAGGAGATAGCAAGATCATGACCTTACTAATTTTGCTCGATCTGCCACTGACTGTTATAAGAGGTTCAAATAATTCAGGGGCAGTGTTGAAACCTTTTAATTGCAAGTGTCCACTACCATGGCATTGGACAGATCTGATGCACTAACGACTTTTATATGCCGAGTGTCTCGCAAAGCCCTAAACTAGTCGAATGACCTTACCATGGCATGTATTTCTCGGTGGTTTTTAGAGTAGGGATTTAGCAAGAAAAGTAAGGTGGGGACATGTCCGCGAGTTTATGCTTCTAATACTAAAAGTGCATCCTATTGGGGATCTTTTTATTATTCCCTATACCATGGTATGTGACAACAATAATTCCTCAATAGGGAAAAGAACTTCTGAGACCTTAAGAGATATTCAGCATGGCTTCAATGCTCTATTTGAATGGGAGGGTAATTATAGGGCTAGACTACTAACATGTCAGTATTATCAAGCCCTAGAATTGCTTGCCTTATTCAGGTTTCGTCGGAGTACTGACGACTTCAGCTGAGATGTCCCAGGGCAGGTGTGCGGGGGTCAAAAGGTCATCAGTCCAGGGGGGATTAGGAGGAACCCTTATAAGTTTGCGGGCAGGTGAGTCGGCTTCTGGGCGGAAGAAGGGCGCATGTGTCTTCTCTTAATATGGCGATGATGGTCCTTTTGTCCCTAATTGAACAACATCTTTCTGGGAGCCTCGTGGTGTTTTGGTGTTGGTCTTGCCTGGTGTTACTGGTATCTCCGGTGTGATGGTGGCAATTCTGGCATCTCGTCTGGTGTTAATAGCTGGTGTGTGGAATTCAGCTGTTTGATGGGATGTGTAGATTTAGTTTTGTTGGTTATCTCGTACACATGGTTTTGGTTGTTTGCTGTCCTTTGCTGTTGGAGATGTGTTTTCCTTCTTCGCGTGCAGGTCTGGTCTGGTGTGAATATTTCTGTCTCCTCTGTTGATGATGTGGGGCAATTTGGGTATCCTGGGCATCATGTTGATTTTATTATTCGTAGTTCCTGCCTTTGCTGTTTTTGTTTTCACCAGTGTAATTAATTAACCAAATGTCCTATTTACTTTTACCTACTGACCTGGTGCACTAGTTTGGCCGAGTGTTCATGGTACACCGCCTGATTTCAAGGGGAAGTGATAGTTTCTTTCTGGACCCCCTTCTCTCTCATATTTAGCCCCATTAGGTTTGAGATTCTTAAGATGATCGCCTCATTAGTTTGTCGATTTTAAGACCTTTTGATCCATTCATGTGTCAATGTGTCAATATTGACCTTTCATGCCATTTAGGTGTTGGTTTTTTCCTGGCGAGCGATAGCGAGCCTGTGATTTAGTAGGAAATGGCCTACGGCCATGTGCACCATATGCACATAATTGACTTGTATAATGGACATGTGAGCATTGATGACCAAGAAAATATGTGTAAAGAGCAAATATCCAGTACAAATATGTATAATTGTGATGGGAGGGTAGTGAGTGAATAGTGAATAGGTGTTACCTGGGGGATACTTTATGGCAAATTATCAGATCCCATTCTTTAGACTAATATGATTTGACAATATTGTTCACTTTTGCGTCTTATGAAAATTCATATCTACAGTAGATATGACATGTTGAATATTTGTAAACACATTGTGTCCAAATTTAATACAATCTTCTAAAGATGACGGGTTTTATTGAAAGCCTGCCTCGTGGAATACTGATAGGATTAGAACCTACATAAAATCATGTGTGCATTAAATTGCTACACTTCATTGATGTAACAATTATCCGGCAAATTAAACCAGTCATTTATAGAGTATCGAAAATATATTAATACCTCTTATTTCAACTTAGTATATGATAATTATTTAGAAAAGGCTCCCCACCTTATTATAAATAATTTATTAGGGACAATGCAGGTCTATGGAATCCTTATACTGTACTCATGCTTAATCCATTATCGGAGAATAATTTTGATCACATTTATAAAACCTGATATTAAATCCAATCACTCTGAGCTTCTTCGGACATCCTAACTGTTTACTAACGTCTTCATTATGGAGTATACTCAATATTTAACCCTTGCTGGCAACACAGATAATGATTTCAATACATTTTTGCCCCTCCCTCCACCCCCCACCCCCTCGCCCTAACCCCATCAAGCCATCTTGTATCCCACGTTGGAAATATAACTAACACCATGAAAACCACCCATTTTTCAAAATCTGGAGGAATAAACATGAAAAATAAGGGTGCGAGACTTTTTCCTATAATTACCCTTGAAATGAATGTCCAATCTAACATTCAGATATACTGCAGAGAAAGGTCTATGCACCCAAAATGTTCTATCTTAAAAATATACTACATTGAAAGGTCTATGTTATCATCTGTCTGCAATTCAGGTACACTCACGCGTACTGAAAGTTGCTCAGGGGTGGGGAATGGGGGAGTCGGGTCCAAGTCTACCCCCACCTTCCACCCTCAAACTATCCCCAACTCCTCCACCTTTCTTCTCTAGCTAGCAGTTAGTGATTAGCGACGATTGTTCTCATGCTTTGCAAATGATTGTTAAACCATCATTGCACATGCTTACAATAGCCAACCTTTATAATTTATTACTACAATAAACTGTATAATTGTATTCTCAAAATGAGTCTCTATATACACAACGTGTATTACAAGAATATCAGCTGTAGTGATCGTCTCTCTCTCTCTCTCTTTCTTAACACGCTGAGTACGAGGTCAGTTCATTTAAGTGTTTTAAAATGTGTAATGGTTTGACAATTTGGATCATAGCAAACTGTTTAGCCTCGATATGAATACAACAAGCAACCATGGCTGACAGTTGTTACGACCGGGACTCGTATAAAACAAGGGCTCTTAATCATTGGACTAGAAAGGCACACAGCCACAACGGTAACACTAGATCCAACCCTCGAACTTATAATGCCGGCGCACAAAAACACCTATACCCTCCACAGTTAAATCTGCGATAGCGGGGTATCATCTAACTCGGTATAAATGCACTACTACTACAGGCTGATGATCTCTGATACAGCCTGATCACAAAAACATACAATTACGTTAATAATGTATACAAGGAAAAAGATAGAGAGCTTAATTAAATCACTGGAATGATTTAATGCAAACAAGAAGAAGGTATAATTAAAGTTACTCTAAACAATAATAAACTGTCACTCCTATATTAAAGAAAGTGAATGAAAGTCCTAAAGCATCGAACAGGAATCTTCTGAAGAAAGTCTGATGCTGCTAAGATGATCGAATCGGATTTTTAACTGTTATATAAAGCAGGACCAAGATATGACAAGTGTAGGGACATACAGTGTTAACTGGCACGGGAATAACGATAACTGCGCAATGGTATTATCTCCAACAACAAAAGAAGTACTTCCTCAGGCAACGCAAAAGCCTGCTCAGGTTGTGCACCTCAACAACATCCAAGGCTTTCAATCAACGTGAATAAAAATGCTGCATACATAACATAAGAGTTTATAATCCTAATCGGGTGTCTGCTAGGCGAATAAAGTCTAGCTGGATGTCGTAGGCTAGGAAACAATGGCTGAGCAAGCGGCTCGTAGCCTAGCGAGGTCCTTAAGACTGTACGGCCAAATTACGTTAAATGACGGGGTGCTCTCTTGAGAGATCCAGATCGCTAGTATCTGGTTCTCTCCTGGCGACCCTCTTCAAGTCAAAGCAAAACGAGTTAGCACAGTGTTTTGGCAGAGGTAAAAGCCCTCACTCGCAACACAGTGCTAAACTCACAAGGTACACAGTCAGAAAGACAACCTAGGCTTCCCACGCATCCGTTGCGATTGTACAAGTTCAACAAAACCTGGTACACATCGGAAATCACAACATCAATAGCCTCACCCCATTCTAGCATTAAATAGCCCAGTAGACAACCAAGAAATAGGTAGGGAGACACCGCAAGTGTGTCGAATCTCTACAGACAAAATGTTAACCCCTCCAAAATGTCTAACTAAACATGAAATATCTGAGAGCTTCAGCATATAATACGATGGCCGATATATGAAATCGTGCAGAACCAAAGGGGAGTTATGATGTTAAATAGATTAGAAGAATAAGAGGTAAGAAGTTGAGAGAGAGAGAGAAAGTGTTCTATGGGTGGAAGTCGGGGACAGATGGCAAGGGAGATGTGAAGGTTATGCTGGTCAAGCAAGCTCTGAGCAAGGAAGGCACAAAGGCAGCAAGGAGTGCGGGGGAACTACCTTCTGCTGCGGCAGAAGGGCGGCAAAGCGGCCAGCCACTCAGAGGGCCCGGTCGTGGCATGACGTCACCGAGACAACGCGTAACACTACGCGCACAACCCTCTGCCTCCTGCACTTACTCACTCACACTCTCTAGCTGTATCATTCAGTCTTATACATTAAACTTATAACTGATGATATAAAATATAATGCATTGTCACAGACGAAAATAAAGACCACTTCTATACTGCCCGTGACATTACGATTCACAAGAAAGAAAGTACAACATTGTAGATAGACTGTAGCCAAATTCATTACCCTGGCGAGTGTTAGCGAGTGGCTGAGCCCACGTGGCGTTCTGCTAAGCTGCAGGCGTCACACAGTAGGAATTGAAAAGGTTCAGCACTAGTATTTGTGGAAACTGTTTCCCATTTAAGATCTGTTCTGCCTGGAACAAACTTTCTTCAGAAGTTGTAAACATTTCCTCAGTTGAGAAGTTCAAGAAGACAGTAATCATTAGATGATATTTTGCACAATGTGTAGCCTAATGAGTGTAGTGCACTGAACAATGTCTCTCCTTCTATTTCGAATATTTCCCCAAAATGGACCACAAGGTCTTTGAGATACTATTCCTTGTAACTCCTTGTAACCCTCATAGCACACACTTTCTACAACCAAGATATATCGAGTCTCAATGGGGTATATTTATCTTTATTAGTGTGTGTGATGAATGTTGCCTGTATTCGATAAACATAGAAGAGAGTTGATGGGGTTTGTAGAGATGAGAGGCTGGGATCATAGATAGAGATAAAGAAGGGAGAAGTGAGACGGCGAGCCCTACTACGCAAGGGTCGATACTCAAACCTTACTACAAAATTAACACCGACTTTGATCGTAGGTTGTATCGAGTTTCACATTTAATTGATTGAACAACCAAATGTATAAGCCACATATAATTAAATACAGACCGCTTATAGTATGTAATATGTATGACATTGGATAAATGGGAGAAACCGATTGAAATGATAAATTAAACAATCAATAACAGTCGCAACACTAATTCAGCCAATTTTTGTCGTTAGTCCTTTCCTTTTATGATATAAAAGCCCGACTGTGTAAGTAATTTGAGAACCTAGGAGTAGATTGTAGATGGCACGTTGTTGTTTATTACAATAATGGTGAATATAATGTCCTTAATACTGTATTAGATTGGATTTAATTACGGAATTATTATATTCAAATCACATTAAGTCTTGATCGTAGATAGAGAGAGAGAGAGATAAAGAGAGAGAGAGAGAGAAGACCACTACAGCCAATATTCGTGTGACCCACGTTGTGTAAAGAAACTAATTTTGAGAATGCAACTATGCAGTATATTGTATTAATAAATTTCAAATATATTTTAAATGTTGGCTATTGTAAGCATGTGTAATGATGGTTTAACAATAATTTGCAATGTATGAGAACAATCGTCGCTAATCACTAACTGCCAGATAGAGAAGAAAGGTGGGGGAGTTGGGGATAGTTTAGGGGTGGAAGGTGGGGGTAGACTTGGACATGACTCCCCCCTTCCACCTGCCCAGGGTGGAGTAAGGGAAGGAAGGACCCACCCCTGAGCAACTTTTAGTACGTGTGAGTGTACCTCGATAATTGGCATATACAGTATTTAATATTTATGACCCATACATCCTTCCTACATATGTCATTACCATCTGAAATTAGTATTTACCCATTATCCAACAATGTTAGGGTATGCTACTCCAAAAACATATTTGTTCAATAACATAACCTAACAACCTAGCCTAACCTGGGGGCTGCCGTCCCCAGACCCCTGCTAGTCTTAGCATTGTTGTAGAGGTTGACAAAATACTAAAAATACGGTGGACATTTTTTCGACGATAATGACATACGTATGAATGATATATGGGTCGTAAAGTTTGTATATATGACATAATTATCGAGGTACCTGAATTAGAGACGGATGATAACCTTGTCCCATTGATATCCTAAATTAAGTTTATCACACACATAACTTATACTCTATATATTTCTCTAAATAATATACATTGAATTAACCCCTTCTGTACCGGCGACGTCTTTTTCGCTTCATTCTAGATATAATTAGACGATTTTGTGCAGTTTAAGAAGGATCTGTGTTAGTAGAAAGGGTTAAGTGAGATAGTTGGAACCTGTTAGCTACGTGAGTTGCAGTTGGGATGTGTGTACATTCTTAGATTGATATGCAGGATTCGAAGTTGCATAATAAATCGTAGGCAGTGTCCACCATTCTTTAACTACCTTCGTGGTGTAATGCATAAGGTGTTGATATTCGGTGTGAGCGTCCTGGGTTCGAATCCACGGACTGCCACATGTGTTTGTAATATTTCATTAATCGATTTTAGGAGTAGAGTTGGTTGTTGGATAGAACATAATAATTGATATTGGTTCAGGAGTAATTTATCGAGAGGCCTTGCCTAGTGGTTAACCTGACAAGCGCGATATAGACCTAGGGGCTAGGGTAGTTATTTGTGCATTTCTAGCCTTGGATTCTGACAGAATTCGTTATATTTACAATATAGAGTATGCTTTTATTTTACATATATGATGTATATATGAACCTTCAAGAGTGCTAAAATAAGTTGGAAAAGCATTTGGGTGGTGAAAAACTAAGATATTGGCCACCCGGTCATAATCTCAGGCGAGAGAGAGCCACAGGCAACCCACCCCTCACCCTGTCTGTGAGTCAACTGAGGCGAGTGGGGCGGTGTGGGCCGGTGTCTGGGTGCTACATAACAATCTTTTATGCAACCCACTTGTGCTACATTGTCGCAGGAGAGAAAAATAACCGATTAATGATGAAAATAAGAGGGAAAATAGGTGATAATTGAGGAGAGCGGGAGGGGGGAATAAGGTGGGGAAGGAGGGGAGGGGTGAGAAACACATGGATGAGTACTGGAGGGGAATTATCTCACCTAGAGACAAATTCCTTTGATTTGATAGGCCCTTTTTTTTTTTTGAATGCTTTTTTTATGGTCTTGCTTTTGTGAGGCCTATCGCATTCCCTATAGGAAGCCTTCCATGAGGCCCATCGCGCTTAAGGGGTTAAGGCCCCATTAATTGCTCTTTCCATTCACATATGCATAGCCTACGTGAGTTGCAGTTGGGATGTGTGTACATGCTTAGATTGATATGCAGGATTCGAAGATGCATAATAAATCGTAGGCAGTGTCCACCATTCTTTAACTGCCTTCGTGGTGTAATGCATAAGGTGTTGATATTCGGTGTGAGCGTCCTGGGTTCGAATCCACGGACTGCCACCTGTGTTTGTAATATTTCATTAATCAATTTTAGGAGTAGAGTTGGTTGTTGGATAGAACATAATAATTGATATTGGTTCAGGAGTAATTTATCGAGAGGCCTTCCCTAGTGGTTAACCTAACAAGTGCGCATGGGGGTAATTGGAAACGTCCCCCTGTGCTGACGTATTTGAGGTGTTTCCGTCACTAAAATATTCATTGTGCCATTAACCCTTCTTTAGCAGCTCACCACCTAAGTCGTATTTAATAAAGCTGGACTAACTAGCGGCGCTCGACATAACTCGAGTGGCAATTTCAGCACGTAATGTTGCTGAGAGAGAGAGACAAGTGGTGGCAGGAGACTAGCGAGCGTATGACTGCTCCAGACCACCGCGGCGAACCTACTGACACGAATCTCAGCTCCCTCCTCCCTCTCTCACTCGCTACATACTCAATTATATGGGGAAAGTACCGAATTACCTGCTTTTTGCACTCGCGTTGCACGGTTATTGCAAGAAAACTATCCATCATACAAGGATCGTTATGGTGTCATTCGAAAGCTCTGTTCATGCCCTTTCAGGGATAGATACTTGTTTTACGTTCTGGGTCTTATTTAGGCATGAAAATGATCACGTAAACAGCCCTATTTTGGCTAAAAACACCCCGCTGGGCGGTACATATAAATAAACCG
>JAGKTK010023098.1:0-12594 GCA_018397895.1 Paralithodes camtschaticus
TACTGTATATATCCATATATGTGGAGAGAGAGAGAGAGAGAGGTTTGTGCAGAGTAGGTGCGAGCAAGAGAGAGAGAGAGAGAGAGAGAGAGAGTCGGAGTATGCAAGTTAGACCGAGCAAGAGGAACGGGCTGGTGTGTAAAGAAAACGGTCTGTGGGAGTGAAGAACTGCTAGGCCAGGGTCAGAAGAAATCACGGCAGCAAAGAGCGATAGGACGTTAATATTGTCGAGGAGAACGAATGGTCGGCCACTGCAGTATATAGATTCGGGGACAAGTGCGGCCATTTAGGATCGGGGTAGGATAGGGAGTAGGAATTGGCCTGAGGAGACAGAGGAGAAGGGGTGTATTCGAAGGGTATATCGAAGAAAAGTATAGAAAGGAAGGAATTAGAGGAGTAAACGGTGACGAGTATTTTTAGTTACATATATACTGTGTTTACTGAGACTTACAAGGGAATACAAGCAACAACAGACTTAATGGTCTTTACTATACCCTGTTCTAAATTGGTAGGCTAGAAATCGTGAACCCTAACCTCTGTAACTCAAAAAGGGCTAGAGCATATGGGTTGTAAATGTTCACACCTATTCCTTGACTGACCCTTCCTAATAGAAATAATAGCTCGATTACTTTTCGTCGTTTGAGAATTATAGAGGTGAATGTTAAGGAGTTTTGGTCTACCTACTTGAAACAGGATATGGGCTACTCGTTAAGAAAAACAAAATAATAATGATTACCACAGCTATTGACAGGCTTCAGAAAAACTGTTGACTTCTTGTTATAGTCTGTTTACATTCAGCTGATGGTTATTTGCAATGTGTACCCATCATGATTACTCGGCTATTACGAAGATTGTGTAGCAATTTGTGTTGTTAATTATGAAAACTTGATATTTATTGTATATGATACAAAGACATAGTAGTTTCATGTTTCCATTAACTATCATGAACTCAGTTGCTAAGGTATTCAGTTTACCGTTAGTTGAATATTTACACAGTATTGATAAGGTAAGGTATACATTTATGTTTTATTATAGTCCATAGGGGAGAGCTAAAATGAATTTCTTTTGCGAGGTTTGATGATGATAGGCCTACATATGATTATTATATAAAACATAGTAATTCGTGTTAATGTGGACCTATTATTTCTAGGTAATAACTTGTATTACTTAAGGTCTGTCACTTCGTGGCTGTTAATGGAGTTTATGCTGAAAATGTGTTCATATATGACGCAGATTCGTGAACATTCAGGATGTCGCCGATAGACAAATTTAGCTTACAATGAAAATTATTCTTGGTTTTATATTAGATCAGGTATGGTGCGAATAGAAAATAGTGATAAGGTGGTTTCTGGGTTAACAATAAGATCAGATGTTCTATGTGCCTCGATTAGCCTTCATTGCCTCACGCACTTATAACTTTGTCATTCTTTTTAACCCCTTTTGTACCGGCAACGTCCTTTTTAATTTTATTGTAGTTATATTTAGACGATTATGTGTAGTTTAAAAAGGATCTGTGGTATAAATAACGATTAAGTGATATAGTTACACAACAAAAAACACTCGAAAGAAAAACACCAATCATTTAAAACTGACATTGACTCTTGGTCTTGGTCTTGGTGTGAGAGTCACGCTCGACTGGTCAAGGTGTGGCCTTAGAATCGGCTCTCTCTCTTAGGGTAAAATTATAAACTATAATGGAAAGGGACATTTGAGAGTAAAAAAGATTGTTCCCCCGTGGGCATTCTCACCCGATTTCCTACAGTGAGGCTGATCTTTTCCTCCACACTCCCTCTAGGAAGTCCTTAACACTCCGTGCAGTGATCTCGTTCCACATGTTAAGGTCGCTCAGACCAAGCAAGTAGATCACTATTCTGTCGATCACCCATGCATACCTTCCTACCACTTCATTCCATTCGTCCTCACCAATTTCTTGCACTATGGATCTTAGCATTAGCCGCCTTTCTCTTTCATATTGTCTGCACTTTAGGAGGATATGCTCCACAGTCTGATCCTCACCGCTCTCACACATCTTGCATGCCTTGTTTCCTTCAATTGACCACCTACTGTATACGTTCTGCTGTTCAGCTCAAGCGATTTTGTTCGGGCCTTGAAGAGGAGTTCACTTCCGAAGCTCCCATCGTAAAAGGGCTCCCTTCTTGGCTGCTGCTTACACATGTACCAGTCTAGCGAAATCTTATTCCTCATATTCCCTACCCAATCATCCCTTGCTACACTTTGTACCCGCCTGCAGATCTATTTTTTCCACCTCTCACGACTCCACATTTCCATACTTTCCCCCATCATGATACCACGCATTCCGTACTTCTCTATCCTTTTGTCGCACATTTTGTTCTACTTACTGCTTTCCTTAGTCCATTCAAACACCTTTCGTGCCCATCTATCACCATTCATTTTTTCCAACCTGACCCGGTACCATAGGGCTCCCTTTTCTATCCTTTCTTCAAAGGAGCTCCACCCCGCGTCACCTCTCAAGGCTTCCACTACAGTGTACAGTACTTGCTAGCGCCCAGTACAAGCCTTCCGATCCTATTCTGGGCAACTTCCAGCTTTGCCAGGTCATTTGCCGTCCACGGGATGGTTTCCAGACCATACATCAGGCCCGGCACAGCCATACCCTTCCACACTCCTTGCACTACTTCATACTTGTTCGCTCTACACCTTGTAGCGCTACCAAGACAGTCTTCCCACCCACTGACTCGCTCGTGTTAGCCTCTCATCCTTTGTTTTCTCACATCCTCTTGCATCCACAGTCGTCCCCAGGCACTTATATTAATTTGTTTGGGTAATAATATTATTTCCAAGCAGCCACGTCGCACCCACATCCGTGTCATACCCATATACTACAAGCACTTTACTTTTCTCCCTGCTAAATTAAACTCACATTCAGATCATTCCCATATTCAGACACTACATCTAACATCCTATGCAGATCCTCTCGGTTGTCACTCATGATCACCACATCATCTGCATATAGCAAGATATTCACACGTTCATTCCCAATTCGTATTCCCCTGCCACCTTCTTTCATTCTCACAGCTAGTTCCTCTATGTACATCCCAAACAGGAGAGGGGATAGCTCACAGCCCTGTCTCACTCCCCGCTTCTTTCCAACCCAGTCAGTCTCTATATCACCCATACTGTATCTAGCTCTGGTATTCTCATACATACTTCTTATGATGTTTATTACCTTCTCACTCACACCTACTGTTTCTAGCAACCTACACAACTTGTACCTATTCACTCTGTTATATGCCTTTGCTATGTCTAGAAAGGCGAAGTATCCCTTCCGCCCGGACTTTTTCGTATTTCTATCACTTCTCTCACCACAAACATGTTATCTTCTCCTCTTCTGTCCATTCGGAAACCATTCTATTCTTCACCCATCACTCTGTTCCTTTCAAAAATCCCTTTCAGCCTTTCATTCAGCACCCCACAGAACACCTTGGAAATGGTGTCTGTTAGCGTTATTGGCCGGTAGTTTTCAGCTCTTTCTTACTCTTGTGACCCCCCTTGTGTAGGAGGGTCACCCGGTTCTCGTTCCATTTACTCGGTAATCTCTCTCCTGACCACACTTTCTTAAATAGCCCATACATGCCTTCAATTACTCCATTCCCACCCTCTTTATAAAATTCATATGGGATCTCGTCGTTTCCTGTGGCTTTACCAGTCTTCAGTTTCTTAACACATTTCACTATCTCTTCCCTGCTTATCTCGTAATCCATATTTTCATTTACTGGTATCTTTCTTCCTATTATCAGGTTGGGTCCACCCCTATCCTCCACTTCAATAGCACCGCCTATGTTTTCCTAGAATTCTTTTACTGCCCTAGCTCTCTCTGGTTTCCCTCTAACCTCTCTTCCGTTCACCATTATCACTTCCACATTCACTCTTTAACTCTCTTGCTCTCCCCTTAAAAAGTCATACCATTCTCTACTGACCTCACCGCCCTTTGCCTTCAGCTCATCTACTACATCCTTATCAGCCTTTACTCTCGCTTTTCTTATCAAGCCTCCTGTTATACTTTTGTGCTTCGTGTATTCCTCCCATGCTTCCTCATATGCAACCTGTTCATTCTCACCATTGTCCTTGGCCCTCCTCAGTATTCTACACCTTCGATTGCTTCCCTTTTTTTTTGTCATGTCGGATTCGATGTCATGGTTCCACCATCTCCTCTGGGGTCTCTTATTATTTCCTTTCTTTTTCCTCCCAACTCTTCTTTCACCTACTTCTTTCACTGTCTTGGTGAACTCTTCATTCATTCTGTCTACCCCTACGTCATCTATCCAGTTCACGCGCTCTAGATCATCTCCGAATTTTACCCAGTCCGCTTGCTTCAGTTTCCATTTCTTACCCTTTGGTTTCCTAGCTTTCTTTCTCTCCCTCCCACAGGCATATTGCATCCACAACATATTGTGGTCACTTGTCACATCCATCTCTCGTTCTTCGTCTATCCTCATGTATTCCACTTTCTTCCTTGCATTCTCATTGATCAAGATATAATCAATCGCAGATTCACGGTTTCTTCCAGCCCATGTCACTCGTCCCTCTGCAATGGTTTCATTTAAGATTTCCAGTTCATACTCCTCCGTGAAATCCCTCAACATTTGTCCATTCGTGTTCACTTCTTCACCCAGGATTCCGATGTGTCCATTCATATCACCCATTACGATCACTTGTTCTCGTCTATGGTCATTTACCAGTCTCCTCATTAGGTCATACTTCCTTTCATTATCACGTCTGGCATCCGGTCCCTGTACAGTCATGTAGCATACAATCAGCAAGATCCTCTCAGTCTTTCATTTTGCCTTGTAGTTCAGGTAAGCTGCAATCATATCTTCACTCATCTCGCATTCACCAACTTTTATCTCTTCAACATCCACATCCATATTCTTTCTCACTATTAGGCCTATACCTCCACCCTTTTTCTTCCATTTACTGCGTCCCTTCCCAATCATTCTGTAGTTCTCGTTGTACAGTTCCACTCTTTCAAGTAGCTTTGTCTCCGCTATACCTATCACGTCCATACCCCCCTCATACAGTTCTTTACTCATGTCCTCCATTTTTTCCACTCCCCATCCGTTCACATTTAGGCACCCAAATCTAATGCAGTTCCTATCCTGCTGGTTCCCCAGTCACTTTTCCCGGGAGTCCCCACTCTCATGGCCGGAGTCAGAAGCCTCTCCCTCCTCTCTCACGACTGGGGTCTCGGTTGGGCTAGCTACACCGTTCCCGGGGGCTGTGTCCTCTTGGCCTTCCCTAGGGTTGGATTCTTCCCTGGTTCCGACCCTGGGTGTTGGCCCACTCTCCCCTCCCTCTACAGGTACTGCCTCTTCGTATTCTACCACTATATCGGTCTCCTCTGCCACTGGTTCTCTCCTCGTTTCCTCATTACTGTTAGCTGACCCCTCCCGGATTTCCTCCGGGTCCGAGCCTTGCCCATCCCTGGTGGCCTTTTTTTCCAGGCGCCCCTTATGTAACCTTTCACCAGCCAAGACCCATTCCAGGATCCTATTTCCGAGGAGTCATTTCCCCTCGTTATTTAGGTGCACTCGGTCTCCTGCAAATCTGTTACCTGCGAGATCCTGGTCCACTCTTGGACCAGTTCCTGGTCTAAGAAGCTCACTCCTATGTCGTCATTTCTCATGTAATCGATTTTCATCTTGCACAGCTCCTCTGCTATTTTCTTTTTTAGTTTTCTCCTGGTCCATTCGTAGGTCATGTTCTCTCTAGGACGTCTTAATATACCCACAAATCCTACACGAAGGTTCCTTTTGTGTGTTTTAACCCGGCAAGTGCAGGAAGACTCTTAAGAGTTTCCCCGGATGACTGCGGGAAGACTCTTAAGATTCTGGGCTAAAAAAAAAATCCAATTAAAACAACCCCCCCCCCCCCAAAAAAAAAATTGATTTTTTTTTTTTTTGCCCCTGGGCCATGCCAAATATCACTCCTCCACATCCCCTCCTTCTCCACTCCCCCCCCCCCCCTTCTTCAGTTATCACCTATTTTCCCTGTTATTCCCTTATTCTGTGGTCTATTTTTGTACTAACATTAGCGAGTTGCAAGCAGAGCGTTGTCATCACTGTTACCAAGCGAGTGAAAGAGAGATAAGAGAGAGAGAGTATCGATCAACAATCTCTCTCCAGACTTGGGGAAGAGTGGAGGGGAGGGAGGTTGCCTCAGCCATACATTATGTAACTCCCGGCCTGTATCGCCGATTTTGACCATCCAAACGCTGTTTCCACTTTTTTTATTGCTGTAACAGGTTAATACCTTTATAATCAACGTAAAATAGGTGCATATGGATAAGTATTAATGCTATTAATGGTAAAATAACGATGTTAGTGATGGGAACAGCTCAAATACGTGCGCACAGGCGTGTGGTGTCTCATACCCCCCATGCGCACGTCTTAGGTTAAGTGTCTTAATTCCCTCAATCACTTCTCTTACGGTGTCCTCAGCTCCCTGCTGCATGAGGTTGTTTCCACCGCACTGGATGATTAGGAGTCCTTCCTGTAGCTGCCTCCCACATTTCTTTGCCTCTTCCATGATATCCTTTATATCTTTCCCTTTCAAGCACATGTTTTGCTTCCTTCCGCCTCCATCTTCACATGCTTTCCGACTTTACTGATCATGGTGTCCCCCACTATTACCCTTGCTGTCCTCCTGAGATTTATTACCTTTCTAGGTGTACTAACCCATGCTTGGTGTTCTGTGGGGTCTGTCCTCACAGGGGTAACCCTAGGCCTAGCTCCCATTCGGTTTCCCTCACCCTCTTCCCTTACACTTCCATTTTTGTCTGAAGATTCCCTAGCATCCCCTGCAATATGCCTAGGCCCCGCCGTTTGTTTACATGTACACACGCGTGTTTCCTCCTCCAGTTTCCTACTCAGCTCTGTGTTCTTTTCTTTCAGACATTCCATATATTATACCCCCTTTCTACTCCATGATTTCCCTCTCCATGCATACCCTACACAGCACAGTCATCTGATTTATCTGCATTTGTGTCATACCCTCTACGCCCATTAAAACATGTGGATACCATTCACTGCACTTAGAGCATTCTACTAGCTTATCTGCTCTCACCGATCTCCCAGCCCCAATTCGTTTGGACGCAATTTTGCCAATCTGCGGCTTATTTTACCTCAAAATCAATCTAGGGGAACTAATCTACTTTATACACAACAAGATTTTCTGTAGTTGTAGTTATATCCTGGATTTTTCGAGCCATTATCCGCGGACGCACGACCTGCCACCTCCACGTTCCAAGCTTTTTAAACTCGCTTTTATAACACACTTAAACAGTCTATCTCGATTTTTGTTTTAATATTTTTTTTTTTTAGCAATCTTCCCACTCCACGAGCGGCTAGGTTAATAACTTCTACTACCTGCCCAGCGGGCATATTTACCCTAAATGAGCTTCATTCCATGCTCTTTTTCATGCATAAACAAGAACCAGAGCGTAATACAATTTTGTATCCGTGAAAGGGCGTTAATTGAGCTTTCCAATGACACCTGAACCATCCTTCTACGATCACGAGTTGTCTTGCAACGATCGTGCAACACGAAAGGAAAATCCCTAAAATACAGTAATTTCCTTACATATTTCCCTGTCTAGGGAGGCAGTGAGTGTGGATGTGTGTGGAGGTGGGGCCAGTCACGGCGCGGGAGCCGTGCCGAACGGTCAGAGCCAACCTACGCTCCTCCCACCGCTCGGACTCTCTCTCAGAGCCAATTATGTGCTCAACATCGCAACCGACTTAAGGCAGGCCCCGCTCTTTTGTCCATGGTTCTCTAGACCGCCTTAAGTCCTTAAGTTTATAATTAAGTTTATAATTAAGTTTATAATTCCCCCCAGCTGTCTCTCCTTATTTTATATTCTTCTTTTGTTCTCTACCGAGGATTACCTCCCATTGTAGTAGGCTTTACCTGACCCTACCTGTACGGACCCGTAGGCCATTTCGCCTTAACCCTTTTCAAACTCCTCATTTGATCTCTTCCGACGTATGACATTCCATTCTAATTGGCTTTACCTGACCCACAGTCCGTTGCCCCATTAACCCTTTTCCAATTCCCTCATTTAATCTCTCCCAAGGATTTAACTCCCATTATTAGCCTCACCTGACCCTACCAGAACAGTTTTTGTATGTATGTATGTTTGTTTGCATACGTGAGCGTTTATGTATACGGGCATGTGCACACTTACTGCATGTTCTTATGTTCTTATATATGTATGTATATATATATATGCGTATTTATGTGTGTACGTATGCGTATATATGTATGTTCTGTATATATATGAGTATAATAAATGTGTACTGTATATGCACTGTAAATCACTTACTCTCATGGTTAATTTATGATAATTTGTATTTTGCACTAGCATAATTATTGTATTAATTTCTTGTTTTAATGTAAAGTATATTATACTCACCCATTGTAAACTGAGCTTACCATTTTCATATCTGTACATCTCATGTTCATGCACTAATTGTAAAATATGTATTTTCAGCTCATGAGGCTGCCATTCTTTAATAAACCGTTTATTATTATTATTATTATTATTAAGTCGGGCCCCGCCAAAGAGGGGTTAAATATAGCTGTAAGATGGAAAGTTGTTTGATATCTGAATGAAATGGATCTTTATGGGCAAGAGATTAATGGAGAGAGAGGGCAAACTTTATTAAGGGACCCAGAGAAAAGAAAGTAGGAATTACGAGAGAGAGAGAGAGAGAGAGAGAGAGAGAGAGAGAGAGAGAGAGAGAGAGAGAGACAGAGAGATCAAACCAAAGAGGGCAAGAGAGCGAGCGAGAACAAATAAGTATGTTCGTAGTTATAGTAGTGGTAGTAGTAGTAGTGGTGGTATACCTTTCTATTCTTATATTTAACTGGTATATTACTGACAATACTGTATATCTAACTGATAAGAATATGCTATTATGAACACTTTATACCATTTTCATACACGTACTTTTTAGAGTGTAGTGGTGATGGTAGTAGTGGTGGTAGTTGTAGTGGTGGTAGTTGTAGTGGTGGTAGTAGTAATGATGGTAGTGGTGGTAGTAGTCACAGTTTAATGGTATTAGTGGTCGTGATCGGGGCCTCAGTAGTAGTAGTAGTAGTAGTAGTAGTAGTAGTAGTAGTCAATCAATCAATCAATCAATTAGTTGTATTTCGTAATACGGGATTAGGCTACATATAGTTTGATATACAAGCAATATCTAATACATAAGTTTTGTTTATGTATCTTGATATATTTGCAGAACTATACAAAAAGCAAGTAAAATAATTTAAAAGAACAAACAATGAATGTTCATCCTATTAGTCAAAACCTGTGTTCATTACCTTAGATATCCGGGTATATAATTATACAGTATACTAGGATATAATATTTAAAATTAATCAGCAAATACAATTAATGTTTTTGTTTAGTTTGTTAACGAATATTAGTTTTGAGAATACTCGTTATACATAAATCAATAGTTCTATTTGCAGGAAGGTATAATAAGAAACCCCATCATGAACTCCAATAAAAATATGTCATTATATCAAATATATACTGTATATCGGGTTTCTTCTTTCTTCGTGATTTTGTATCCAGTTTATTCTAGACGAAATTATATCTAATTCCTCGTGTATGATATGAATTGAGTAAGAATCCTTAATTCTGTTGTAAATGCTCGGAAAGAAGTAACCCGATTTAAAAAACGACATATTACTTATTATAATGCAGTTACTAGATCAATTATTTTAGCATACCGACATTGTATTAGTGAGACATGATGGTTTAGTAACTGAAGATTACAGGCACTGGCAGACTCATGACTGCTGGCATACATTGCGACATCAATAATTTGTGTTGCTTTGTGTTATGCAGTATTGAAAGTATTAAACATTCTTGATTTTCCTGTCTTGCAGTTATTCCATAATGCCAACCCATAATCAGGCTTACAATACGAATTAAATAAAAATATCATTGTCTCCAAGTTAACATGTGCAAAATCCCTCTTTATACTATTAAGGCTAGCGTAAAATGTTTTTAGTCTACAGTCTACATCTTCTAAGTCTTCCAAGTTATCACCGCTTAATAAATGACCTAAGTATTTAAATGCCTGCACTACTTCTAAATTATCATTACCCAATTGTATTACATCAATAGGATTCCTATTCTTTCTTCTTTTAAATATAAAACATTTAGTGTTATTCTTGTTTATGAGAAGTTTATGATTATCTACAAGTTCACTAAATTTACTGTACATCGTGTCCATTTCATGAGTTGATGAAGAGATAAGTTCTATATCGTCAGCGTAGCATAAAATATTACATCTGGTTGATCGAATTGTGCAGTCAATTTCCATTTTTTATATTTCATTTATAATTTCATTAATATACACATTAAATAAAAATGGAGATAACATGCCTCCCTGTCTCACTCCTTTATCTATAAAGTAAAACATACCATTACATCCTTTCCAAGTAACCCGGGCAAGTTGGTCTCGTAAATAGTGCATTATTATATAAACAATGTCCCTAGGTACAGTATACCTAGTTTCAACAGCTTTAAACCTAAATTAAAATTATCGACTCGATCGAAGTCTTTGGACAAATTTATGAAGGTAGCAATTCCTGTTTGATCTGATCTTTAATATTTATGCATTATTTATTTTAGTAAAAAACAACAATCCGTGGTTGACATGCCTCTTCTGAAGCCAAATTGCCTCTGATTAATCTGAATGTTTTCACTTAATATATCTAAAATGTCCTTTCAGATATTTGTAGTAAACATGATGAGTTCATAATAGGTCTGTAAATATCTGATTTGGATATATTTCCCTTTCTAAACATGAACATTTCATAATAGGTCTGTAATTATCTGACTTAGATATAATTATTTCCCTTTCTATCTTTTATTATAGACGTAATGATTCCCTTCATAAGTTCACAAGGTAGATAGCAATGACTAAAGCATATATTATTAAAATTAGCTAAAGTAACAAGAATATCCTCTGACGCATGTTTTAGGAAAAGGGAATGAACGCCATCATGACCAACTCCAGAGTTCAATTTCCCGATCGTTCGTCGTAAACTTACACTGGAAACCTTGATGATTTTGTTGCCATTATCATCCTATTTTCTTTTAAGTTTGTCTATGAAGTCCCTTTCACATTCGTTACTTGTGCTTTATTGAGCAACTAGGAATGTTTGAGTAAATATATCAATTATGTTATTAGCTTCATTTTCGCCATCAATTATGTAAGTAGTTTTTATCTATGTCTTTTTATTCTTTACATCTTTCCAAAAGTGTTGTTTGTCTTTACTAGAGAAATGTCCAATAATCGAATTACATATTTCAATATTTTCGTTTCTTTGACATTCGTTGAGTGCCGTTTTAAATTGTTTCTGGAGTCGATCATACGAGCGTGTTGTTCCGTTCCCAATGGTTTACCTGCAGCCACCCAGGTCAGGTAGTGGTCGCGACCCTCTGAGTGAAGCTGCTTCACGCGCCGGTTCCAAGAATTATTTTATATTTATTTGTTTTAATACCTTGGGTTCGGTTTCTTTCAGTAGCATTTCGAACTGCATTCACAATATGATTATGCAGATTATCAATCCACTTTAAATGTGTTTTGATATGGCAGCCTAAATTCGTGCAATAATAATAGTCATGATCAAATATGTGCAATAGGTGATTACCGACAAAATCAGTGATATCCGCAAAATCGTCGGATTTCAAACTATTCCATTTCACAAAGGGACTCTTTACTTCTTTTTCATTGTTCATTACTTGACTTACATTCAAAGGATTAGCTTTTACGGATATAATGAATTCCATCGGCAAATGATCAAATCCGATGATATCTTCTAAGATTTATGTATGTATTTACATTAACCAGTTCCTCATTTCTACCCTCTATGTGATCCAACCACCTAGTATGAGAGTTGCCATATCCTACAAAAGTGAATAAATCATTAGGAAGTTCATTAACATCGAGGCAAGTTAGGTTATTTCGATTATTAAAGTCATTGAGATTGTGCCAGGCTCGTCCATG
Organism: Paralithodes camtschaticus; assembly: GCA_018397895.1. Classification (NCBI taxonomy): domain Eukaryota; kingdom Metazoa; phylum Arthropoda; class Malacostraca; order Decapoda; family Lithodidae; genus Paralithodes; species Paralithodes camtschaticus. Next base: position 12,069 of record JAGKTK010023098.1, read on the forward strand.
AGAAGGATCGGCGTTAAAATAACCTATATAATAAACTGTATCAAAGTTATAATATGTTAAAATACTTTCTAGTAATGAAAGAGTATGAAGATAGTTGTTGTGAGTAGTAACCTCCCACACATCACTATTTATATATACGTTAACAAGTATTATGTTTACGTTATTAAAAGATATGTCCATTATCATATAGTTGTCATTTAAAATTATGTCCTTTACTTTAAAACTAGCTTGTTTTCTCCAGGGAATAGCCGTACCTCCTGAAGGTCGACCAGCCATGGCAGCAAGGGCTCTCTCAGAGTAGGTGGCGGCAACACCTGTACACTCATATCTCTCATCTCTAGTAGTAGTAGTAGTAGTAGTAGTAGTAATAGTAGTTTCAGTGGTAGTAGTGGGCGTGATGGGGGGGCCTCAGTGTTGGGGGGGGGGGGGGGGCTTTGCCGCAGGCCCCCCCAGGGGTTGTGCGACCCCAAATTTGTTTGTGTATGGTTCTGGGTGTTCCGGGTATTTTGGGGGAGCCTTTTTGTGC
>JAGKTK010023099.1:6412-18366 GCA_018397895.1 Paralithodes camtschaticus
TCAAAAACAGTATTTTAAGATATTTAACCCTATTATTTAGTAATTTAGACACACTAACCCGTAGTCCAGACAGAAATTTGCCATGTTTAAATGGATCGCTAGCGTACCTTCCTGTTTCACTGATGGAGTAAGACTGAGGGCTCTCACTCTATTAACCAAGTGGGAGAGCCGAGGTTGACTCCGAGCAGTGTTGCCAAGGTTTCATTTGCTGTGCCACTACCAAAACTTATTGTAGCCAAATTTGCAAGCAATTCAAGTATTCAGGGTTTCATTGAATTGACTTCTAAAGTATCCAATATGCTCGGTGCGTATCCGTGCATTTAGTGACACCCTTCACGAATACATGCATCGTGGCTTAGAGTCTTAGAGAGTTCAGAAGGCAAACAAAGAGATTGGCTTTATATGCAGGGCATTTGAGCATAAATCCAAAGGTGTAATCCTCACTCTTTGCATTTCCTTAGTCCGTCCCCTTCTGGAATATTGCGTTCAATCCTGGTGCCCCTACTACCAAAAAGTAATTGACAAACTGGAATGAGTTCAATGTAGAATACAAAAAATATACCTGGTCTAGAAACAAACTATACGAGGAGCTTCTTTAATAATTAGATCTCTTTCCTTTAACCCAGCGGAGATTAAGAGGCAACCCAATTCAAGTGTATAAAATCATCAAGGCATCGATAACATAAACTGTAATAAGTACTTACGATCGATCAATCATATTACGCATGGAGAAATGGTTGCAAATCATTGGTAAATCTTTTAACTCACATGCGTCCAAGAATGTCTTCTTCAATTGAGTTGTGAACTTGTGGAATGTGTTTCCTTGAGATGTTATAGACAGCAGCACCATTGAATCCTTTAATTAAACATCACCTAGAGCCCTAGACAAACACCTTTCCTTAACCCTTTATGTACCAGCGACGTCTTTGTAATCTTATTTTAGCTATGTTTAGACAATTTTGTGTAGTTTAAAAAGGACCTGCGGTAGCAAAAAGTGTTAAGTGAGATAGTTCGAAGCCTGTAAATTGCTGGAGGCCATTTTTGACTGAGTAAAATCGTCTAATAATAGCCAGAATAAAGTTCAAAGGACGACGTCGGTACAGAAGGGGTTAAACCGCGTTTGACTGCATTTGTAAATGAATAACTTTTGTCTGGTTGTTCCTCATATACATTGAAAATCACCGTATGTAGAAATAAATAATTAAGATGTTACTCACTTTTCCATAGATACACAAAGGATCCTTTATAGCTGTGTTATAGTATTGACCCAAATTGTTCCGTACTAACATCTCCTAACCCTGCGTTGGGTCAAAGGGTAGTACTTCCCTTTCCAATTGTCCCTTACCCACTCTAAACACTCTAAACACTTTGAACACTCTGAGCAGCAGTGATTTAGAGGGCAAGCAACCTTGACGGGTCGCTAGACCTGTTGTTGTTTGACTTCCTTTGTACTCATTGTATTGTATCAATTCCAGCCCATAAATAGCTGACCTCATTGTAACCGAGAATGCCGGCAGCTCTAGTGTATGGCCCCGGGAGGCCTGGTTGTGGTGCAGGAGAGTAGACAGAGTGGTTGGAGGCAGAGGTGAGGGTGTAGCAATGGCCGTACATTCCCACTCCCATTACCAGTTTGTTGGCAGGTAGGCCCACGTGGAGCCAATACCTCACAGCATAGTCCTAGGGGAGAGTGAACAAAATATAAATTAACCCATATGATTCTGCTATGTCTTTTATGAGATTATGTACTATATATGTTTTAGAAGACCATGTCCGTCTAAATAAATAACAAATGTGTTCACTGAAGGCCCCATTCTGCGTGGCCTTGTCTTGCAGCCCGGTTAGTCTATTGACACTGGTGAATCTCATTCCACAATTCCTAACGTTTACCCCATTTACTTTGTATATGCTTACATTCATGACTTTGTTAACTAAACATTATAGTGTAGATGCAACTTTGTAACTAGTATAGTGTTATATTCTTATGTTATTTGGTGGTGGGCTGACCCATTGTCAGAGTGAGGGTTGGTGTCCTCTACTTCCCATAGCCCCTTCTATCTTTTTTCGCCCTCTGCATCTCAATTTTTTTTCAAATGGCGTAGGGATGAGGCGACCCCAACGCCCACCAATTTCTGGTGTAGGTAGCCTCCTCTATGTTGGAGGGGTGAGAAATTTCCACCACCTCTTTCTCCGGCGAGACGTAGAAGTCGACTAAAGGGGATCGGGGGTGGGGGGCCTGGTATCCTTCTCCCCTTAAATATATCTACCAAACAAACGACACAGAGATAGGGGCGAGGGAACACGTTCCTGGCCCCGAACCCTAAGAATAGGAGCTTTAACCCCTTATTGCCGGCGCGCAACATATGTCGAGTGAAATAAATTTGGACTAAGTGGCGGTGCACGACAGCTGTCGAGCGCCATTTTCAGCACGAAATGTTGCTGAGAGAGAGAGCTGAGCAGTGGGACGAGCATAGTAACCTTATGACCGCTCCCCACGACCACCGTGGACATACTGAACTGTATTCTACTTTCCTCCACCCTCCCTACCTCGCCACACAGGGAATTATGTCAGGAAATTACCTTATTTCAGAGTTTTTGCACTCGTGTTGCACGATCGTTGCAAGAGAACCAGTGGTCATACAAGGATGGTTCGGGTGTCATTGGAAAGCTCTGTTTACGCCCTTTCAGGGATAGATACTTGTTTTACACTCTCGGTCTTATTTAGGCATGAAAATGAGCACGGAAACAACCCTATTTAGGGTAAAAAAAAAAAAACGCTGTGCGGTACGGTCAAATAGACCGACTAGCCCGCCAATAAGGTGTGAAATGTGTAAGGATGTAGTACGAATGAGAAGCGAGAGGACATTGGAAGGTTATTTGAAAGAAGGAAGTATGATGTGCTTGCATTGAATGAAACAAAGATGAAAGGAGAGGGAGCAGTGGGTTTGGAAACGTGATAGGTAGAAAGTCTGGAGTAGATGAGGGAGTCCGTGGGAAAGAGGGAGTGGCTATAACTGTGAAGGAGGAGCTGAGAGAGTTTGTAAAAGAGTGGAAAGAGGTGTCATCAAGGCTAATGTGGGTGCTAATGCGGTTTAAGGGTGAAAGGTGGGTTTTTATGAACGTCAATAAAAGTAAAGTAATGGTGTGTAATAATAATCGTAGGGTGAATCTAGATGTGAGGATGGGTGGGGAAATATTAAAAAAGTAGAGTGTTTTAAATATCTAGGAGGAAAGATAAGCAGGAGTGGAGGTATGGACATGGAGGTAAAACAGAGAGTGTGTGAAGGAAGGAAGGTTTTCGGAGCAATTGGAAGTATGTGGAAGACGAGAGATCTCGGAATGAAAGTAAACAGTACAATGTATCAAGGAATTGTTGTGCCAACAGTGTTGTATGGGGCTGAGACATGGCCTCTGAAGGAAAAGGAGAGAAGAAAGCTGGATGTGATGGAGATGGGCTGCTTGAGGAGTATGTGTGGAGTTAATCGTAGAGACAGATTGAGGAATGAAGAGATACGTAGGAGAGTGGGGCAGCAGGAACATTTGTCGGCCAGAGTGGACAGATGGGTGCTGAGCTGGTACGGTCATGTTGAACAAATGGAAGATGAAAGGCTTACAAAGAGAATATGGGAGTCAGATACAAGGGGAGATAGGAGGGCAGGAAGACCCCCATTGAGATGTAGAGACTGTGTAAGACAAGCTTTGGATGATAGAGGAATAACTATAGATCAGGCAAAGAAAATGGTAATAAACAGGAATGAATGGAGAATGCTTGTGAATAGATGAGTGAACACGAAGTCATTTGGGGGAAGGGGTCAGGCGCAAGTTGGACTGGATAGTAGTCCATCAGGCGCCTGGCCAGGGGAGCCGGTGGTAATGAATGGTGCGCCTGGAAACATGGTGGGTGGGCTTGTGGTGGTAAAGCTTCGCTGAGGGTCTGCCTACGGAAATCGGTGCCTCTCCGGGGGATCTGAGACCTGGGGTTTTTTTTGTGCTGGGGACCCCAAATGGGCCTGGGTCTCTGGGAATTTCTCCTGGGCGACCTAGATGTGTGTAAGATTTTGTGTTTTGTCTTTCTGATGTGTTGTGATGTCCCTGCTCAGGCTCTGTCTCAAGTCGGCCACCCCCATAACAAAAAAGGAAAACTGGGGAAGGTGCCAGAGTATATACATTCATACATACATATCTTGACGTAAAGGTTAAAAATCAAACAAACATGAAGTTGAAGCACTTGCAAGGTAAGCCAATTTACCGCACCAAGATTATCTGAGGATGAAAACAAGCGAAACGTATCTACTGATCCTTGGTATAAAGTGGTAGTAATAATTCATTTCCACTCGAAGATATCCTTCGATGCAAGTTTTCTAGAATTTGTCCTTGATAATTCTCACCAATTCTAGACATGATTGATAGAATTGTACCAGCCATTAGATATGTGGCTATCTCCTTTACTTCTTTAATGTTTCAACCTTAGTGGAGGTGAAGCTGATTGACTAATCATATCACTGGTCGTGATATTCTACTTGACTTCAATTAATGGATAGAATTAATAAATATGTTTTTGGGAGTGTCTCATATCAAATTTGGTAATCATAAGGCCACCTGCATGCCATAGAGTATCTCTGGCTTGTATCATTATAAGTAGATTAGTAAAATATGAGTGCCTTCTTCAACTTCACAAACAAATAGTCTCATTACTAATCTGTTAACTCGTGTTTGTCTCTGTGTGAACATCAGAGTGCTGCCGTCTGTGGCTTTGCATACCTTCATAAGGAAACTGTGGTGACGACGAGTGACCAACTAGCAACACCATCTGTCGGTTGCCCTTCACTCATAGCCATGACAATTCCTTCTTTAAAACCGAGTACTAATTTCCTAATTAATGTTGGTAAAACACTTGTAAAATATTTAAAATAAAATAGATATATAAAAGAAAGAGGACAAAATTAAGTACACATATACACCATATAAATACTTATATATGATGCAAGGTGTATAACCTCTAGCAACACAACATGAATGAACATGTAATGTTGAATATATATTATTAGTTACATGTTATGTAAATGTTAATTTGTAAAGTTGCACTAAAACTTAACATTTACACGAAATACATACTAGGCTATACTTATGACATCAAGGGATATATTGTCCCAGCCTGTTTGACGTTGGCAACTCCCGAATCTCACAAGTCACCCACAACGGCGGGGGGGGGGGGGGGGTGAAGCTTGCCTGTGAACCTCCTCAAAATTACGACAATTTCACGATGATTTGGCCTTTACAATAGCCTCAACTTATGTCTATTGAACTCTTTCATGTTTACAGAGTCTCTGGATAACGTTGAATTAATTATTAACAGTGTTATTAGTACAAGGTAGGGATTATTAATAATTAATAAGGACCCTTCCATTTTCTTTTGCAATCGTGCTGCCATCTCTCAAACGCGCGAATCACTATTTTCAGATTTGTGACGTCACGCTTTTGACTCTATCTAACTTTTCTCTATGGTCTGGCCGCTCTCTCGCACTTGTATGAGGGTGGGAGGAGGTAGATGAGGGTGACTTAACATATTTGAGGCAGGAGGGAGGAAGTATAGGAAGTTGGGGTGGGAATAAGTAGAATACAGGAGGAGGGGGAAAGTTCAGGGAGAAAGAGGAAGGAGGAGAGGGATAGGGGTGGGGGAGACATATGTAAGGGGAAGAGAGAAGGTGGTGATAAGAAGATATGCCACCTAATCACATTTTGGATCCATTTTCCGGCACTGGTTTGATTTTTGTTCTTGATTTATGTGTCATCTCCCGGAAGGAATGTCGCATTCACCCAGTAAAACATTACGGGAGGATCCTAGCACTCCTTAAGTTAATACTCTAAGAAAGTAGTCCAGTAATACAAAAACTCAGTGACACCTTACCTATAACGAGGGTGGTACAATCTGGATACTATTTGATTAGTGTTCACTTTATCTCTACTGCGATTGAATAACAAATATAATACATATTGCATTAATATTAGATAATACTTGCAGATTACGTATTCAAGCGTATCAATACTACATACGAGCTCATAAAGCTATTTAAGAATTATAAGATCTAATCTGCCTCTTCAAGTTACTATTAATAATATATGCTTCTCATCCTTAAAATCAAAACATGAAGTGCCAGTACGCTAAAAAATCAGTCTTCCTGGCTCTACAATTTTACTGACAAATTACTATTAAGAAACAGCAACTTTGCCTCTCTGTGTAATGCACCTAAGGTAACACCACAAAACTCTCTAACATCTAAATTACTTAATTCAAACTTATAATATTATGAGGAGTAAAGAACAGTTAGATTACTCACTTTTGTCCTATAGGAACCTTGCTTATTCCCGGCCAAGTCCGACCCTGCTTATTATTAAAGGGGGATTCTAGAATACACCCCTATCAAACTCATATTAGGGTAGTAAGGATAGAAGGAAGAGGTTACTCCACCGTACTTACTAGTATCTGGTCTACAAGCTATAACCATTACACCAGCACTAAAAATAAGTGAACTGAAGGATTAATTAATTGAAAAAGAGAAAACTCATCTGGTATGTCACACTGCAAATCTATCAATTGTTTAACGGTCGAATGATGTGCTCTCCTTTACGATTGTAAAAATAATGGTACACTAACACGATTATTCGTGCAAGATTAACCCTTTCACTGCAAGAGGACTCCTCTGCGGTATGTTACGTCCTGGGATATATAAACACTGGGCTCTTTCTATTGGACTAGGTATGCAGCAACAAGCAACAACGGAAAACGCTAGATCCAACCCTTATCTATAAACCCAGGCAACAAACCACCCTAAACCGTCAAGAGTCCTGCCTGGACAACGAGGTATCCTATGACTCGGTTACAGGGTGCACGCACTATAGACTGCTGATAGTCAAGCAGGCTATATAAAAGATCACACAATTAAGTTGACTTAAAGCTTCAAGGAAAAGATAGATAACGGAATTAAATTGCAGAAACAATTTAATAACAAACTAGAAGAAAGTACATTTAACATTACGTTAATTAATACAACTAATCACCCCTGCGTGAAAGAAGGTGAAAGCAAACAGTCCTCAAAACATCGTACAGGTAGACAAGATGCGGGTTTCTAAACTACATGCGGCTACTGTAGGATCTGATGCTTAGCAAAGAAAGTACGTTACGGATTTAGAGAACTCTTAACTCATAAGCAGGAATAAATACTAGTGATAGGGCATACAGTGTATAATGGCATAGGTATAATTGAATAAAGGCAGCAACTCGCAACATAACCACATACAGGTGTGCTTCTCACTCTTAGTCAGGCAAGCCTGCTCGGACAGAGTCTCTAAGCCACACCCTGACTCACAATGCTCACAAAAATGGTAAACTGTGGCACAATAACAAGCATACAGATATAATAAACCACTAGCTGTTAATCTGCCAGGCGGCAGAGGTCTAGCCGGAAGGATATAGGCTTCGGATACCCGGGCTGAGCCACCTGCTCTAGCCTAGGGACATTCCCAAGTCTGTGCGCCAAATTACTCTAATTGAAAGGGTGCTCTCTTGAGAGACTCAGATCGCAAGTATCTGACTCTCTCCTGGCGACCCTAAAACAAAATCAAGACATGCTAGCGCAGTGCTGAGTGGACTAGGCAAAGGCCCTCACACAACACAACACTAGACACACAGGGACACAGACAAGAAAATGCCCCCAGACTCCCACGGGTATCCTAGTAAAGTCGTGCGGGTCCACAGGACTCGCACCAGCAGACTTTACTTAAAGGATCTCAAAAAGCCTCCCCCTCCGGTCTAGCCCCTGCTAACCTGACACAAGAACACACTAGCAAGCATGAAACCACCAAATATGAGACAACAAAAAAGCTTCCTAGGTCTCATTAACAATTAAATCTCTGCATAAGGCCCAAAATCCTATCTAGTTATCTGAGAGCTCGTCGTTAATACAATAATAGATATAAGGTCTATCAAGGGGATGGGATAATTAAATAGATTGGTGAAGTAGTGGAAGGAAGGTATACAAAGTAAGAGAGAAAGTTTCTAAGTGGGGTTGAGAGGGATAGATATCAAGGGGGTCCGAAGGGTACGACAGTGAGGTGAGCTCTGAGTCTTGAATCTGTCTGGACCCCACCCTAGGCATGTGAAATACATCCCATGCTATTGGCAAAACTCAACACAGTTGCCGGGTCAAAATCCTCTACCCCTTGCATGAGTCGAAACTAAGCCTAACATTGCGATCAAATGCATATGGCAACATCAGGCTCGTCCCAAGCTGGACTCTCCGCGCGAAACAACGTCCCCCAGCCGGTCTCTTTCTCCCGCTCGTCTCCTCCCACTCTCACTAGACTTACATCTTATATATTATAATGAAACAATCAACTATCGAGAATAAAATATACTAAGATGCGTTGGTTAAGAATAAGGGCAGCTACAAGCTGTGAAACAACATAAAAATATCCCAGACATTAGTTACATTGTCGTAGGATATATACTAAGGAAAAGCCGGCCGGCCGCCTGCCGCCAGCCAGTTTCTAAACAGCTGGGCAGCCGACGTGCGCGCATGCCCGCACATGGCTACTGTGCAGAAGCGTCACACCTCCCCCAAGATAAAAGACCCTTTACTAAGTTCTTCATATCTAACAGAAAGCTTCTCATAGTACCACACACTGTTGCGACGCAAGGCACTATATATAAAAAAAATAAAGACTTTTGCGCTCCACCGAGCAAGTTCAACTAATATAGCGACAATAAGCGAAAACATTCAACTTAGATACTGCTACAACATCTTATACAAAATTCTACACGTTATAAAAATAAAGAGTTTTTATAAGGTGTTTTGCTTTTTTGTTATTTTTTTTCTTTTCTCGGCTGAACTACAGTGACAGCCTATTTTCCTCCACACTCAACCCTCAATCCTGTGGCAGTCTAACCAACATCATCCACCCTTTGATAGTCAATCCGCTATCACGTTATCAGAACCGGCAATATGGCATATGTCCAGATTATACTCCTGAAGCATGAGTGACCACCTGCTCAGCCTCATATTCCGTTTATGAAACTGATTCAAGAATTTCAGAGGGTGATGATCGGTATAAACCACTACGACTGGTCCGAAAGCAGGAACATATACATCGAAGTGCCTGAGCGCCAGCACTATCGCCAGGAGTTCTTTTTCAATTACAGAGTAATTCCTTTGTGCACTATTGAATTTTTTACTGTAAAAACTCACTGGATGTTCGATACCTTCATCATCTGTCTGTAACAAGACAGCCCCAGCCCCTACGCCACTGGCATCAGTCGCCAGCTGAAAAGGTCTGCTGAAGTCCGGGGCCCTGAGTATGGGGTGGGTACATAACAGGTGTTTCACCAAGGAAAACGCCTCTGCACACTCAGGAGACCACCGAAACTGTTTGTCCTTAGCTAATAAGTCAGTTAAAGGTGCAAGTACAGTCGAATAGCCTTTGATGAAGCGTCGATAATAGCCTATCATACCTAGAAACCGCATGATTTGTTTCTTAGTCGTAGGCTGGGGAAACTGATCGATGGCTTTGATCTTTGTCTGTGGAGGACACACCTGACCCATCCCCACCTCAAACCCCAGGTACAAAACTGTGGCTTTGACAAAATCGCACTTACCCAGGTTTACCACCAAACCTGCTTCATTCAGTTTATTAAAAAGCTGTCCGATGTGAGCACAGTGACTGTTAAAATCGTCGTCGTATATTATGACATCATCTAGGTACACCGTACAGTTGGGAATGTCGGCTACAATGTCGTTCATTAATTTCTGAAACGTTGCAGGGGCATATTTCAGCCCGTATGGCATAACATGGCAACGATATGTGGCACCGTCCACCACAAACCCACACACCTCTCGCGCTCGCTCAGACAAGGGCACTTGCCAATAACCCTTAACAAGGTCTATCTTAGTGAGGAACTTGGCTTTTCCTATCTTATCCACACTGTCGTAAGTGTGTATACTTAATGGGTGATTACAACATAAATATATTACTAATGAGACCCACAAATTAACATCAGATGTTATAGAAAGTGTATTTTCCTATTCTTATGTACCGCTGATCAATAAGCCTACAAGAGTCAAAGCTAATTGTGCCACCCTTATTGACAATATATTATGTAACGACATTAATAGTAATACCATGGTGAACGGATTATTATATACAGAGATTTCTGATCATTTTCCAATATTTAGCATTAATCTAAGAGAAAGAAAGGAACAATCTCCTTTATTCATCACTAAGTGTCAGTACAATGAAAGTAATGTACGTAAATTTAAAGATATGATTGCTTTAATGGACTGGGGAAGTATTTATGAAAATCAAAGTTGTCAGGCTGCTTTTTCAGATTTCCATTCTATGCTTATGCAAAGTTATGAAGTATGTTTCCCTATTGTCAAAATAAACATAACTTATCGTAATAGAAAAGTGTGGCTTACAAATGGTTTGAAAAATTCTATTAAGATAAAGAATAAATTGTATGTTCTATCGTTAAAGAGATCAATACTTTATAACAGAAACAAATATAACAACTATAGACGCATTCTTCAGAAACTAAAAAAACAAGGTCAAAGAGGAAAAGTGAGTTTAATATTAATTGAGTCACAGTGAAGGACGATAAAGCCATTGCCAATGTTTTTAATGACTTTTTTTGTAAACATTGGAACGAAAATAAGTAATTAATTACCAGCTATTGATAAGTCATTCAGATCAGTTATGCCTGCAGATAATCCGTACACAATATTTTTAAAACCTGAAGATTTGACTGAAGTTAAAGGCATTATAATGGCATTGCAAAATAAGAGTCCAGGGTGGGATGGCATCAGCACTTCTATTATTAAAGACACATATGTCATGTTTATTGGTGCATTAACTCACATAATAAATGTATCATTAACTCAAGGTGTGTTCCCTAATAAACTACACATTGCTTGAGTTACTCCTCTGTACAAGAATGGTGATGCCATGCTAATAAATAATTATCATCCGATATCTGTTCTATCTGTGTTCTCTAAAATATTTGAAAGAATTATGTATGATAGTCTGTTCTCCTTTATAAATAAGCATGACCTTTTCTATAAGTATCAATTTGGGTTTAGGAAGGGATATGGAACGGATTTGGCATTAATTGTATTAATTGGCAAAATATCAAAAGCATTAGATAGAAGTAACTTCGTACTTGGTGTGTTCTTAGACTTTGGTAAAGCGTTTGATACAGTAGATCACACAATAATATTAGAAAAAATGCTTACTTACGGAATAAGAGGAGCAGCACACAACTGGTTAAAAAGTTATTTAATGAACAGAATGCAGTATGTTGATTTTAATGGAGTGTGTTCTTCTAATGCCTATGTGAACTGTGGAGTACCACAAGGTTCGGTGCTTGGTCCTCTGCTATGTCTGATATATATGTAAATTATATTGTTAATGCTTCTCCAAGTCTGTTGCCTATCTTGTTCGCTGATGATACAAACATCTTTGTAAGTGGTGACAATAATAACATAATAGAGACAATGAACATTGAGCTTAAGCAACTATTTGATTGGACTACTGTAAATAAGTTGTCGTTAAATGTCAATAACACACATTAAATGTTATTTAATATGAAGGGGAAACAAAATACAACCAATTTAGATTTTTAAGTTAATAATAAGCCTATACAAAAGTAGAAAATACTAATTTTTTGAGAGTAACGATTGATTCGAAGTTATCATGGTGTGAGCATGTTAGAAATATTAAAAATAAAATATCAAAGGGTATTGGCATTTTGTGTAAAGCCAGAAAAGTACTAGGTGTTCCAACGATTGTGACTCTATATAACTGTTTTATATATCCATACATTACATATAACGATTGTGACTCTATATAACTGTTTTGTATATCCATACATTACATATAACGATTGTGACTCTATATAACTGTTT
>JAGKTK010023100.1:0-18365 GCA_018397895.1 Paralithodes camtschaticus
CGGGGGGGGGGGGGCTGCAGATGTCACTCCCGGCACGGGTCCCACTGGGTTCACTTGCCAGCAACTCACACTCTCTTCCTCACCTGGGCAACAATGGGAACTTGGCTACACCTGCTCCAGCCTCCCAGCTCGCCTATCCCGCCCCAATAAAGTCCACCTCTAGCCCAACACAGCTTTCGTCTACTAGCCAGATACACCACAAGTATCCTCTGGGTGGTGATTTCAATGCAAAGACGTCGGCCTGGTTTGTCGACAACCCCGACACAGACAGAGGGCTGGTCCTACAACACCAAATAGACAACCTATATATCCTCAATAACATTCATCAGCATAACCATACTCCCCACCAAGCCCTCTACACCCCATCATCTCCTGATATCACCTTTTACTCCCCTGAACTCGCCCCCACAACATCCTGGAGGGTGGTCAGAACCTTAGGCTCAGACCACCTCCCGATCATTATCACCACCAAAACAAGACTCACCCCATCTAGCCACAGACACACTTACACTAACTATAAAAGAGGTAACTGGGAAGCTTTCACAAATGAGACAGAACAACACTTTGAAACCTTAAACAGTACACCCATCACTAACATCAACAATGCTGTACACACATACAACACGACTATCCAAAACGCCGACAAGAAACACATTCCAAGAGGTAACATAAAAAAACACAACCCCAACTTCTCACCAGAAATTCAAAACCTCATCATACAACGCGACACACTGAAACACTCCCCAGCACCCCACACACAAGACATCAATCAACAAATTCAAGCACTCAACATCCAGATTAACAACAAAATACAAGAACAACAAACACTAAATTGGAATAACTTCCTACAAACACTCGATCACAAAACAAACCCCCAAAAAATCTACAAAACACTAAACAGCATCACACTTTCCAACAGCAACACAACACAATCACATGCTGCAATCACAACAACAGACTCTACTCCTTCACTTAAACAACAAGCAAACACTCTCATCAATCACTTCTCTCATGTCAGTCACCTAAAACCCCACAAAGACGACCGACGTGTCATCCGACGAAAAATATATTTCCTCACAGACCCTGACTATACACCCTTCACCAACAACCAGACAAAGCATATCATCAACAATCTCAAGCTCTCACCCACCTGTGGCTAGACAACATAAGCAACATTCACCTCAGACATCTGGGACCACAAGGCATACAAGCACTCACTAACATATCAAACTACAGCTACTCACACAACACAATACCAGACATCTGGAAGCATGGTATCATCATCACATTCCCCAAACCTAACAAAGACCCCACGCTACCCTCCTCACACCGCCCTATCACACTCCTTTGCACTCCCTCCAGTCATAGAGCGCCTTGTACTACAACTGATGACACCTGACTTACCCCTTTCTCCAACACAACACGGCTTCAGGCCATTGCACTCCACAAACACTCTTCTTACAGACCTTACACAAAGAGCTTTTGACGGCATCAACTCAGCTAGACCACCACACAGATCAGTACTTGCCACACTCGACATTAGTAAAACCTTCGATGCCATCCCCCGCCACAACCTAACAAACAAAATCTACAACACAAACATGCACAACAACACAAAAAGATGGCTGGCCAACTTCTTAGCAGGCAGATGTGCACACGTATCTTTTGCCGGTCAGTCATCTAGCATTAGAAATTTCCCAAACGGAGTCCCGCAAGGATCCGTCCTGTCGCCCGCACTCTTCAATCTGTACATGCATGATATAAATACACCAAATTCACCCCAAATAACCATAGCCTCCTACGCAGACGACATAACACTCACAAGCACGCACCAAAACCCAGACACAGCAACAAGACTCCTTCAAGACTATCTCGACACATTACATGAATGGTGCACTACAAACAGACTCAATCTAGCCCCAGCTAAATCCACTGCAACCCTCCTCACAAGCTGGACAGGAGAGCACGATTACGTCCCGGGACTTAACATAAACAACACACCCCTAACACACACACACACACACACAAAATCCTAGGAGTAACATACGACACCCAAATTACATTCAAACAGCACACCACAAACATGAAAAAGAAACTGACACCCAGACTTAACACCCTCAGATCACTTGCCCACACGAAATTTGGACACAACAAAGAAACCACCACCACAGTCTACAAACAATGGGCTTCTAACCTAGCTGAAACACATCATAAGACCTTACAGACTATTCAAAATAAAGCCCTGAAAATCATCACAGGATGCACAGCTACTACACCCACAGATCACCTACATCAAGAAACCAAAGTCCTCAAAGTCAAAGATCAACTAGACATGAGAGGCACTCAATTCCTGGCAGCAGCCTCCACGAATCAACACCACCCACTACACTACATGGCAACACACCCACAGACACCAAGAAATATCAAAACAACACCCAGCACACGCTATCACACACAAATACTGTCTTCTCTCCCTCCCTGCCCACCCCAAACCAACTTCCGGCAGCACATCCATACTCATATCATTCGCCGTTCCATCCACTCACTCATAGACAACACACAGCTGCAAGCACGACCTCCCGAAATCCATCCTTCTGAATCCTCCCTTCCTCGTGAGGACAGAGTCCACCCGGCCAGGCTGAGATGCGGGCACCATCCAGCTCTTCTGAGCTATCAGAAGAGACTGGATGACTCCGTCGTCGACATCTGCCCGGGTTGTAACACAGCACCCCATACAATTAAACACATCATAGAAGACTGCATTTCACACAACCACTTACGCCAACAACACAATTTACACACTTTGAGAGCTCTGTGGGAAAGCCCGACCGTGGCCATGGCCTTCCTTAAGGACTCGGGGCTGTTCGGCCAGGCAGCTTAGGGAAAAACAACAACAACAACCACAAGTATCCTGGTGCTTGTCGTCACATCGCTGGCTTACACACCTATAGCCAAGCGATTCAAGAGGGACGTCAGAGAGTAGATGGAACTGAGGATTTCCAGAAAAACTATTGACTGGCCTTGAGGTGGCGAAGATTGTTCCAGAGATACCCAAGACTTTTTACAGGACCCTTATGGGCCCGAAATACCATTATTAAAAAGAGAGAAATGTTTGACAAACCCAGTGGTTCCAACCATTAAAGTTGATGTGTTCTTATAGAACAAAATAAAAATAAATAGATTAGACTCATGAATTAAATAAAAGGATGAAGTGTTGAGAGAATATAGCTGTTATTTATAGAGAAGGCTCCATGCCACTTAGCTACCAATAGTATAGGATCTTCTAGGTTAGTAGATAAATGTAAACTATAAAGATAAGGGGAAGATGAAATAAGAAAATAAAAGTTAGACGCAATTATAGGAATGACGTGTGGATAAATAATAGTTCCAGATAGATTAGATCGAGCTTGAGAAATAGTTAGGACGGACACTAGTCCATAATTATGATGAAATATACTATTTGTTATAAAGGATACATTGTTATTCGTAGCATTTAAGAAGGATAATTCGCCGGTATGATATTGAACTTTGTGATCATGATATAAGTAACAAGTCGAGGCGACTATTGTGAGGAAATATTGTACTCCTGAGATAAGTAGTTAGTGAGTTGATAAATATAGTATCAATCAGATTAAACATTGAGGATAATAATGTAATCATGATATATAGAGAATTAAGTGTTGAATATTAATAACATAGCTGTTTTTGAAATATTGATTATATCGGACCATGTAATGAGATATATTATTTGAGTAAGTGGTGTCAGTGTTATTGAGTTTATTTATTTGTCAGATAGGAAGTCAGAGTGGAGATATTCCAAAACAAAGGGTTCTATTAATGTAGGTGCCTACGGGTACGGATTTATTTGTGTTGAAGGTAAGAATATTATAATTATAATGTAAGAGTGTTAAAGATAGGTAAATAGCGGTCAAATTCATTAAAGCCTTGGTCTTTGGATTAGACATATTGAGGTCCGGTAAAACTGATAGATTATTTTGGAGACTAGTAATGTGCCTTTGGATCGAAGTCTGAGCGAGTCAATACCTGAAAAGCGGGTATCCAAATAGGTGGTAACGGGAACTTGCGAGTTCCAACGTACAATCTATTGTGGGTCGACAATAATATTCAATCTGAGTGTTGAACTCATTTTGGCCCGAACAGAGAATCAATTGCTAGGGGAACATAAAACTATTAGGGAGTTTGTTAAATAAAGGATACGAACTTCTGGACAATTGTCAAATTATTCCCACTTTAGTAGTATACTGAGAATTAGAAAATAAGTACTACTATATATACTGCTCTAATGGTGGTATTCCAAGCAGCCTTGAACAATTTGAGATAATGTCGTAAAACCTGATTCCTCGTCTTTACGTAGCTCCCTTCATGTTCACAAGTTTGCAGCTCGTCACTGAATTTTGGTGACCCATCCTTCCTGCATGCCCAGACCAAACAAGCCTGCTTGAGAAGTTTTCACTAACACTATTGTTATGCAAAGTTATAATTTAACGTGCTTTATAATAGTTCTGTTTTCCACTTTAAGAAAATATGAGAACTATAGATATTCAACTGGTACACAACGAACTTCAATATTATAAATGACACAACAATGATAATCAATGGACACAGAATACACAATTGAGGTTCACACATTTTATTCCTTAACAGCTAGGGTACAATCATAGATCAGATAAATCATAAGATCGAGTCTCATATATGGAAATGAGCTTTGCGATCAAGCATATAATTATAAATAAATAAATTATTGTTTATAATCCTGTAATAAATGCTACTTCAGGAATATATAAGGTTAGATTATAAATATTACATATGAATAAATACAATGTCACTATAATAACCGCAAGTAAGTGTACACAGAGATGTTAGTCTCAAAACAATAAATAGTACCTTGATGGAAAATGGCAATCGCGAGGTAGCTGGTCAGGTAAAGGTAAAATATAAATACTGCGAAGGCATACGCACAGTACTGAGGGATTATGTAAATTAATATAGTATTTGATATACGAATAACTTTTACAATAATTCAACATAGATAGGAGATTAAACTCAATTAACTCAAAGAGTAATAATAATGAATATAGATTCACAAAAGGGTTAAATAAATACAATAGTCAGTATACGTGACTGAAATTCTTCGTGAGTGAGAAGTTAACGCGACGTGAATATAAAGTTATAAATAGCTCAGACAATGCTCAACATGAACGATAAGTCATGAGGCGTAATAATAACAATAGTCAAGATAAGAGACTGAATAGTAAAACACTCTGTGAACAATTTATTTATGAATTATGTACCCAATAAATGATATTACATACAAACAAGATCTGATTAAGTTTTCACTAGCTTTACGTGTATATGTGCATGTCTAATTTCCCGAACGAATATATGTATTATTCTTAGTAGAATATAGGAACCTATATTCCAAGAATTTTCTATATACTGTATTTATTCCACGAATAGAGGTGTGTTACGTTCTCTAGAAATCGAGTGGCGAATACTAGGAAAAAGGAGAGAATGGAAAATCTCTCTAGTTACGTTAACGTGAACCTCAACATATCTTGTTAACCCTGGTTGTAGTCATCGTTACACTTAGCAAAACAAGAGTCACTTAAAGGTTTGAGAAGATAACTAGGAGCCTGGGCGAGGATCTGGCTTGCACGTGGTAACAGCGTCGTCTAGCTTCACACGCTCGAGCTAGATGATACACTCTCTCTCTCACTCTGCACTTCTTCGGGGTCACTAAGCACTCGGTTTCTTCACTGCTCCTTCACTTATGTTTGTAACGTTTTCAGGGGAGACCTGGCTATACCCCTATGGAAGTCTAACTCCGAATCGAGATAACCAACTAAGCACGTTCGCCCTAGTAGGGAGAGGTACCCGAAAGTAATACTCGATTTTGCCTACCTTGCTCTTGGCACGAGTAGGTCATATTCCGTTTTTATTTAGAGTTAAGGGTTTGGCTTTTCGGAATAGTAAAGACATGGGTTATGAGGTTTCTTATTTATCCCGAGGTTAGTAGTTGCACTAAAATTATGAGGGGGATATCTCTGGGATGGCTTGGACGTTCTCCGTCTATTAGTATTAGTTTAGGCTTGGAGATAGCCTGCTGGGGTGATGAAAAAAGGATTTCTGATTGTGGGGTAAACAGAGAATTCTTAGGTTGTATGGAGGTGATTTGGGAGGACAGGTGATAGGGCTTTTCTAATTGTTTACCTGCTTGGCTGTCATGATCAAGTTTAGGTTGGGCAGAAGATACAGGTAGATATTGGGGGGTTTGGTGGCGAACTTCCATAATAATTTCCTAGGAATAGTTCAGGTCTGGTTTGGGGTAAGGAATATCTTGGTGGGGGGGAAGGGACGTGTTCATTCTCACGTGAAGGAGGGGTGAGACGCTTTCTCTCACGTGAATGGGGAGCGGGAGTCTGGTTGATCGTGATTTATAGAAAATGGGTTTTCTCGGGGTTACTAATACCTCTTGATGTATTTTTTCCTCTTGTGAGATCTTGATGTATTTTTCCCTCTTGGCATCTCACTTATAATTATTCAATCACATCCATTTCTCCACACTAATTATCATACCTTATTATTTAACCACACATATTTAACTAACCATTATTTTTTCCTTAATTTCCAATTTGTTATTATCACCCACTTTAACCACATTTCTAAACCATATGTAAGTGTACTTCTAGTACTTGATTTGTACACTGTTCACTTGTAATGAAGTGAAAGTCCTCTCATGGTACAAAGCACTTGCAGCTCTCTGAACTTTCCACAGCCGCCTCTCGCTCTAGCAAAAGAGCCAGCATCCATCTCATGTTTGGGATAAATAGTATCACCCAAACAATATAACTTGTTCAAACGCTTAAGAGTCACACTGAAAGAAAGAGACTCTTTCTGGCAGGACAATTAACACATACTCATCGTAACATGTAACACTTTCCTTGATTAATTATTTCCAAACCCGATTACTTCATACATCTAGTGAGTCTCCTTTTCTCTTAACCCAAGAACGACGAGCATCCTCTCAAGAGGTTTTAGTGGTGGACGGTGAGCGTCCTCTCGAGAGCCCCCTCTTCTGCCCTCCTCAATTATCGGGTATTTACCCTATTATTCCCAATATTTATAGAGTATTTTTGCGCGAGGACGGCTGGGAGAGAAGGGGGACTCTTTCTCCGACCTTCTAGCCAGTCTCAAACCTCCCCTAGTCTCTCAGTAGCATACGAGACGACGGTGGAGAGGGTGGATGTATTCTCAGATTTTCTTGAGTTAAATATATATACCATCACAATAATTGTATTCCAACATAGGGGATTCTTTCCTCCGTTATGACAATGTTAATATTACTACATAGGTAACCAATCGCACCCCAACATCTGATGAGGCTTGCAGCATTTCTACACAAACGCCAGAGCTCAACGTGGCTTTTCCTTCCTAATTGTTATTCATAGCTCACTACTCCAAGCAACTGGTGTGACTTTCTCTCACCGAGTGCAATTGTGTGTGTGAGGGTGTGTTCTCATTAGCTCTCTGGAACAGGGAAATTTCCCGCAGACCTTATGAAGAAATATAGATAATTCTTCGCAAGCGGGTCTAGCTCATTATAGTGAATAGATCGACTGCAAACAAATTTAAACTATGACAGTGATGGTAAAAAACTGTCTGGTCTAGCTCATTATAATGAATAGATCGACTGCAAAAATATTAAACTATGACAGTGATGGTAAAAAACTGTCTGCTTTGGTGCTTAGCAAGAGAATAATAATCGAGCTTAACTCGTAAAGTGCGACAGACATTTTGTAAACGTCTGCCAGTGCGGGACCTTTAAAGGTTAATTCAGACAACAACAAAAATAGAGTTACCACATAAAGCAATATTACTGCACCATATGTGCATGTGAACATTGAAGAACCAGAAAATAGGTAAAAAGAGCAAATATCCAGTGAAAAAACTTATAATTGTGATGGGAGAGATGATAAACGCACACGAGGAAGCGCGACATAGGTCTACTCTCTTGGAAGTCTCTCGAAACACTGACGAGACTAGTCGTCTTTCATGCATGTATGAGGAAGGAGGGAGGTAGGGGGAGTTTAGAGGTGGGTGACTGGACGCATTTGAGGAGGGAGGGAGTAAGTAGGGAGATAAAACATAGAATAAAAGAAGAGAGGAGAAGTTGTGGGAGAAAGGAGGGGAGGGGGGGAGGGTGAAACACATGTAAGGGGAAGACAGGATGTGCTGGTAAGGAGACATTCCACCGAATCACATATTGCTTCCATTTCACCGGCACCGGGATGTTTTTTGTTGTTGTTTATAAGTGCTATCTCCCGGAAGTTTTACCTACTCATTAAACAAGCACACTATGTAGAAACATAGATAGATAAATATATAGATAGGTAGATAGATAGATAAATAGGGTGTGTGCATAATGAATAGGTAAGATTACGATAACTATTGATTGGTACATTGAGAGGTAATGGTTTAAGCAACTTGAAAATATATATAAAATATACCTATATACTGTTAACCCAGTGAGCACCAGGCAATATAATATATATGTACACTCCAGGACCAGCAGGTTGTCACTCCTCAGCTTGTTCTTCCTCTGTTCAATTACTCTTCTTTCCTCTTTTAATCCAGCCATCTGGTCTGGCAGGTTGTCAAACTATTTTGTTTTCCAGAAAACACCTGGAATGGGTTAGAAATGAAGGAAAAACCAAAAAAAAAAAAAGATCCCCTAGGTCTTAAGGGGTCGTACGGGGCGCCCGAAAGTCGGAATTAACCCACTGAACCCCAGCTAGTTAATAATAAATGTACACCCCAGGACCAGAGGGTTGTCAAAAAAAAAAAATCTCCAGAAAACACCAGGAATGGGTTAGAAATGAAGGAAAACCCACAAAAAACCGATCCCCTCGGTCATTAAGGGGTCCTACGGTGCACCCAAAATTTGGAATTAACATGGGGAAATGGGTAGGCAAAAACAGGTTTTTGCGCGCTCACGCGCACACGGTTGGACTTTGAGGGTTTTCAACCATCGGCATTGTTGCGTGGGATACTTACACAGTTCCCATACAAATCTGAGCCTTCTAGGTGCCATAGGACCGGAGTAATTAAACCCCGACACAACATCTGCGTCCTGGGGTTTAGCGTTACATACATTGTTGACGCAAACACTGCGTTGCTGTGGTTCTGGGGGTTAACATGGGGAAATGGGTAGGCAAAAACATGCAAAAACAGGTTTTTGCACGCTCACGCGGTTGGACTTTGAGGGTTTTCAACCATCAGCATTGTTGCGTACAACAAATCTGAGCCCTCTAGGACCGGAGGAATTAACCGCGACGCACCCTATGCGGTTCTGGGGTTTAGCGTCATACATTGCCGACGCATCACGTGCGTCTCTGGTACTCGAAGGGTTAATAAAGTAAAACTGAAACACAAGGGATGGAGTATATAGTGTAAAACTCCGTAAGCCTATAAGTAATTGTCAGTAAGAAAAATATATGCGTTATATTACGAACATGTAATGAGCAGTGACACTTTCAGAAATATTTGGAGGGTTAAGTAAAGATTTAAAAGAGTTGGGAGGAGGAAATATTTATATAATTTAATATTAATCAATCTATGAATTCATCTATTCCGATCATTAATGTACTCCAATCAGTTTATAATTAGTCAAGTATACATCTAAAAGATCATTTCCCTATATCCCATATACATTTAACACCTTAAGAGCAGCCTAGGCAGTATATAATATGTAGCCACCAGCGGGGTGTTTTTACCCAAAATAGGGCTGTTTACGTGATCATTTTCATGCCTAAATAAGACCCAGAGCGTAAAACAAGTATCTATCCCTGAAAGGGCATAAACAGAGCTTTCCAATGACACCACAACGATCCTTTTATGACCGCTAGTTTTCTTGCAAGAACCGCGCAACACGAGTGCAAAAAGCATGTAATTCGGTACTTTCCCCATACAATTCAGTATGTAGCGAGTGAGAGAGGGAGGGAGGAGGTGGGATTCGTGTCAGTAGGTTCGCCGCGGTGGTCTGGAGCAGTCATACACTTGCTACTCTCCTGCCACCACTTGTCTCTCTCTCTCAGCAACATTACGTGCTGAAATTGCCACACGACCTATG
Source organism: Paralithodes camtschaticus (assembly GCA_018397895.1). Classification (NCBI taxonomy): domain Eukaryota; kingdom Metazoa; phylum Arthropoda; class Malacostraca; order Decapoda; family Lithodidae; genus Paralithodes; species Paralithodes camtschaticus. The sequence continues at coordinate 10,151 of JAGKTK010023100.1, forward strand.
TCGCGCGCCGCCAGATACTCCAGATTTATTATACTCGACTTATGTTGCGCACCGCTAGTTAGGGGTTAAATTTTGTATATATGATATCGATAATACATATGTTTTTTAACATATATAAAATCTGCTAAGCTTGGAGTCATAGCTAGTTATTTGTCTCATTAAGTCTTCGCTTCTTGCTAACCCTATCAAGTCAGTTGCCGCTAACTAAAATAGTGCATCACCCTTGCTGTTTATTTCACAAAATCAACCACATAATGCTTGTTACAGGTTTCTTACTAAATGTACGTCATATCTTTCTCTGGGGGGATATACATATCACATGGCACAAATCTGTCCGTATATTCTCATCTTGTACCTATCCATCTCTTAAACCCAAGTGTTGAGTTTTTAATCACGTATTTACAGATACTTATACGTCTACTTACCGTCCTGTGAGGTGCATGTGATGACAGGTGAGGAGCCTTCCTTGAAGGGGCCCACCACACCATTGTCCTCTACCACAAGTACTGGATGTCCTTCACCACCATCATCATCATTTTCATCACTACCACCACCACCATTATGTCCATCACCACTACCACTACCACCACCACCAGGACTCCACGTTACTTGGACTCTGGTGGCAGGCGCTGATGGAAGGAGAGAGAGGAAAAACATCAGTGGATCAATTATATATACTCACATAACCACTTCTAATTCTGATATTATATAAAGTAAGGCACAAGGTAATACTAATAATTATGTACGCCCTTTCACAAAGAAAATTATAATATTTGAAAAGTGGTTTCTTGCAGGAAAAATTGTCAGTTCATGAAACAATATTATATAATTTAATTATATTATTTATATTATTATTGATATTATATTTAACATAATTATTATTATCATTACTATTAGTGTAGTATCAAGCGTTGTTTCCGCCAATCAGGAACAAGGATGCATAACCCCAACAACACATAAAAACCGAGAGAATTGTTTGGGTGACACCGGCACACCTCTCAGCCAATCATGAGAGAGATTGGCTTCCAATGACATCTGAATCATCTCTGTACAACGTCTGGTTGCCTCGAAAATATATTGCATAGATCGGTCAAAATCGCTAAAAATTAGCGGTTTTGACCTGCTTTCGCTATGTGTAACGCTGTAATGGTGTGAGAGGAAATTGTCTCGCACACCAGTATGAGGGCTCCAGATGAGACCCTCCCGCGCTGCCTGCAACAGCTTGCCTCGCGCCAAGGCCATATAATAGGCAAAAATCGGTTCCAGTCTGGTGACGGGCGCCGCACCAAATGCGTTAAAGTATAATAGGTCAGCTAAACACTCCACTTTGAAGGAGTCCTCTATGCCCTTAAATAAATGTCGCAAACTGTACATTCATGTCGTCGTCATTAATCTCCTCCCCCTTCTTCATTATTGCATCCACGCACCACTGACAAACTTTATATATGGTGGAAAGTTTGCTTTCAAACTAACTGTACGTTACAAAACGTTTTAGGTTTCCCTAATTGAAGACAAAACTAAGAGAGCACATACGAGAAACCTACTAGCCGAATTTGACACAAATCACTAGCCCTTGTCTTGTGTTTCGGGCCCTGCATGAAGGCTTAACCTCATGTTCATATTGTTATTTCAAGAATATATTTTACCATATTAATATTAAACCATTGATAATACAATCGCACTATATTAAATGTGTTGGTAGGATATCCTAGGAGAGTGTAAAGTCGTGGCGTCTCTAAAGTAAGTTCCAGACAGGACGAAGAGAGGGTCAACAAGCAATCAATAATACCTCTGTTATACTTAATGAGTACATGGTAAAAACAAGGTGGTGAAATATATTAGTCAGTATATCACTGTTTGGTTTCTGCTCTGCTGTTTTTTGTGATTGATCCTGTTACGAGATATTTACGACTAACGTATTGGGTTACGACATTTGACTGGCTAGCAGCAATTGACCGGATGCCAATTTTTGAGGTCACTAATTTTGATTCAATGGCGACACGCAGATTGAAAAACGCATATACCATTATCGTACACTCCTTAACAAACTTGACATTCAGCCTGTCAGTGATATAACGCATATACTTTTACCCTTGGTTACTATTAGGCGTTTGAATGCAGATTAAAATGGACCTGTGACGACTAGAAACAAGGGTATACCAACATGCGGTCCAACCTTACGTCTTGCTTTATAATCTATAATACGTACCTAGTTGATACAAAGCAATTACTAAACTTTCCAAATTAATGGTTAGTGTCTCAGCTGATAATGTTTTCAGTTTCTTCTATTAGTTAGTTAAGTTAGTTAAAATAGGACATATTTGGCCTATATTTAGACAGTTTTGTGCAATTTAAGAAAGATCTGAGGTAGCAGAAAGGGTTAAGTGAGGTAGTACAAAGCCCTTTAATTGTTGGAGGCCCTTTTTACACTGAATAAATTCGTCTAATAGTAGCCAGAATAAAATTAAAAGGACGTCGCCAGTACAGAAGGGATTAAGTATCCAACGAGATATTATGAATATATACTATGACGTAGGTGTTTTGAAGCCAAAGCAATTGATTTTATATACTATTGGTTATAAATGTTCTGTATACGAAGACAAAATATCAACTTGGTATCTTGGTTTCCACGCCAAATAAAGAATATTTATTTAACCTCTGTTCCTTGGTATAATTATTATAACTGAAACAATTTTGTTCAGCAACGCATTAACATGGCAACATGCTTTATTCTCTAGTTTTGCAAGGTGTTATTCCTATCCATAAGATATATATTGAGAACTTTACTTGACTAACCCGAATTAGCCTTTCAAATTTCAGTTTGGTATCTAAAATACGATATCAAATATATAATGCTTTATCCTCAGCTGACAAATGCTTAACACAATTGATTTTGCTAAGTTTTAGGTCAGTAACCTTTCTTCACGTTATATATAGCTAAATCATTAATAACTTAATAATCATTAATCATTAATAGACATGACCGTAATTAAAAAGTTGCTTAATTATGCTTCCTCAGATTCACTATTATGTTTGATAATGTATTTTACAAACATATCGACGTTATTTCTATGGGATCATCACTCGGACTCCTGTATGCTGATGCGTTTATGTGCAATGAAGAAATGTATGGTTTGGTATTTGTCCACAATGTTAAAGCCGATATACTGTAGAATATACGTCGATGACCTTTTTTTTTTTTTTTTTTTTTTTTTTTTTTAAAGAAGTTGAACATGGTCATGAGTGTCTAAACTATGTGAAGTTTCACCTATGAAATATACTATGAACGTAGTGTCCCTTATTAAGATGCCATTGTTAAGAAAACGAATTAATATCTGACGACTGAGATCTATAGGAAGCCCACTACCACTGACCAAGTGACTAAATTGCCCTAGTTTTTGCCTTCCACTCTATAACATGTATTCTATAAAAGCTTTATTAAATAGAGTGGTTAGTATACTGGTCTAGCTATTCCCTTCTGTATCAACAAATTCAAGTACTAGAAGAATATCTAAATAACAACTGCGACCTTTATTTAATTCAAAGATTTCTAAAGTCCTTAATTTGTTATAAATATTCAATGTAATTTAAATATGTAAAGTTGCCTTTTTATGGTGAAGCAAGCTACTATATCAGGAAACAAAAACTTGCCAACATTCTTCGTTTGAAATTTGTGGAAGTCAACATTAGAATTACATTCACTAACGGATACAAACCTATATATATATTTTTTAGAATTAAGAATCTACTCTCCGATCACATGACTCCCAATATGATCTACTACTTGACATGTCCTCGCTGTCCTATGAAGTACGTCGGCTGCTTTACTCAAGCATTTCGATCTAGAATCATGGAATTTATTAGGAAGTGTTCGTACGGGGCCGGTACCTTCAAGAAATGCAATTTTCTGCGGTCAGGAGCATTCCTTAGAATATGATCATAATTTTGGTAACAAATATTTCAAAATAATTACTAGATTTTCCAATAAATTCGATATTCTCATTGGAGAGTAGTTTTACACCAATCAACTCAAACCTGAGCTAAATACGTGTTCGTAGTTGTTGTTGTTGTTGTTGTCGCTCCCTAGGCTGACTGGCCGGACAGCCCCAAGTCCCTAAGGAAGGCCATGGCCATGATTGGACTTTCCCACAGGGCTTTCAAGGAGTGTAGATTATGTTGTTGGCGTAAGTGATTGTGTGGAATGCAGTCTTCTATGATGTGTTTAATGGTATGTGGTGCTGTGTTACATCCCGGGCAGGTGTCGTTGTCGCAGCCATCCAGTCTCTTCTGATAGCTCAGAAGAGCTGGATGGTACTCACATCTCAACCTGGCCAACTCTGTCCTCGCGAGAAAGGGAGGATTCGGAAGGATGTACTTCGGGAGGTCGTGCCTGCAGCTATGTGTTGTCGTTGAGTGATTGGATGGAACGGTGAGAAATATTGGTATGGATGTGCTTCTGGAAACTGGTTTGGGGTGGGCAGGGAGGGAGAGATGACAGTGTTTGTGTGTGATATCGTGTGTTGGGTGTTGTTTTGATATTGCTTGGTGTCTGTGAGTGTGCTGCCATGTAGTATAGTGGATGGTGTTGGTTTGTGGAGGCTGCAGCCAGGAATTGAGTGCTTCTCATGTCTAGGTGGTCTTTGACTTTGAGGACTTTGGTTTCTTGATGTAGGTGATAATTTAAAATTATGTAGGTGTAGTAGCTGTGCAGCCTGTGATGAGTTTTAGGGCTTTGTTTTAAACGGCTTGCAAGGTCTTGTGGTGTGCTTCAGCTAGGTTAGAAGCCCAGGCAGGGCTTGTATATTCCATCACTGATCTTATGTATTGTGTGTATACTGTGGTGGTAGTTTCTTTGTTGTGTCCAAATTTTGTGTGGGCAAGTGACCTGAGGGCGTTAAGTCTGGGTGTCAGTTAATTGTTTATGTGTATGATATGTTGTTTGAATGTCATTAGAGTATCATATATTACTCCTAGGAGTGTTATGGAGGTGTTGTTTATGGTGAGGTGCGGGGTGTTTTTGTATTTGGATGTCCAGCTTGTGAGGAGGGTTTGCAGTGGATTTGGCTGGGGTTAATTTGAGTTTGTTTGTAGTGCACCAGTCATGTAGTGTGTTAAGATAGGGTTGAAGGAGCTGTCTTGCTTTGTCTGAATCTTGGTGTGTACATGTGTTATGTTATGAGTGTTATGTTGTCTGCGTAGAAAGCTATATTTATTTGGGGTCCGTGGGGTGTGGGTATATCATGCATGTATAGATTGAAGACTGTAGGCGACAGGATGGATCTTTTCAGGACTCCGTTTCTGAAGTTTCTGATGTTAGATGACTGACTGGCAAATGATACATGTGCATGTCTGCCTGCTGGTAGTTGGCCAGCCACCATTTTGTATTGTTGTGCATGTTTGTTAAGTTGTGGCGGGGGATGGCATCGAAGGCTTTACTAATGTCGAGTGTGGCAAGTAGGGATCTGTGTGGTGGTCTGGCTGAGTTGATGCTGTCAAAAACTCTTTGTGTAAGGACTGTAAGACGGGTATCTGTTGAGTGCAGTGGTCTGAAGATATATTGTGTTGGAACTAGGGGTAGAGCATGTGTGGTCAGTTGTAGTACGAGGCGAGGCGTTCTGATACTTTGGAGGGGGAGCAAAGGAGTGTGATGGGGTGGTGTGAGGAGGGTAGCGTGGGGTCTTTGTAGGGTTTGGGGAATGTAGTGATGACAACATGTAGTTGGAGTTGAGTAAACCTGTTTCGGTCTGTACCAGTTGGTAGTGTTCAGTTTTTTAAGAATTTTTAATTTGTTTCTTATTTTTGTAGTGTCTTTTTGTATTGCTTTGTATATTTGAAGACAACATTTTGTCCTATTCCATAGAACATTCACTCTTGTCTAACACAACTAATTGATTCACGTTTGCCTTTAGTTCTAGCTTCATTTACTTCTTTAGTTTGCAATATAACTATTGTTCTATACATATTCACTAATAGGCAACCTTTTCAGTATATGTAAGGTCCCTCATAACATTGGAATTTAAAGGGATTGGAGTTTTCGAAATGGGGCTCCAGTCCAGACGGTATTCTTGACTTATAGTGTGCTGGCGGGTTGATAGCCTCGGAAGTCCTATTTTAACTAACAATCAGCATTCAGTCGGAATGAGGACCCCACACATGTAAGGCAGTCACTATGTAAGTAGGTATTTATAACACTTTATCTTGTTAATGTATAATTTTCATCGTGTATGTACTAAATAGGCTTAAATGTAGAACAGTTTTAAGGTTTTAATCCCTAATTATGTTGCAATTCCGTACCATATTTCAATATAGTAAAATTATCATATGATAATATTTATAGTGAAATTGTTCTTTTCCATAGGACCGGTTATGATATACTGTAGAAGCCTGATGAAGGACAAGGTTAGTCAGAAGTATTGTAAGTAATAAAGTCATCAAGGTAAACTCGGCCGTTGCTCTGATCCTGCGTTTTATACTACTACACCATGTGGTGTACTTGAATAATTGTTTTGTTTGCCAATAAATCTAGCCCATGGATACATTATAACATGTCTGTAATATGAGTTTCCATCACTAAACCTGCTTGACAGCGGCATGCTATCTCCTTGCCTGATGGTCTGACATTATCTACGCACTCGCAATCCGTCTGCAGTGAAAACATCTTTTCAGTCCGGGCATTTGCATCAGATAACTTGCGCCACATATCGTTTGTATTTGCATTTTTTCCATCAGAATATGTTTGATTGCCAGTTTAGTGTGAATCGACCCTCACATCTAATCTTATTGAGAGCTATGTCCTCATCAACTAATCCTGCATTCGGAATATCCATTTGTAGATTTAGCCATTTTAAAGTTCGATATTTTTAGTTGACCTGTTTCAACCTGCAAGGGTTCAATGCTATTCCTAAAATACTATCCACTTAGCTTAATTTGACTTACATCCTATTTATGTTTAGGTCCTTTTGCTCCTGATGTTTTTTTTAACCTTTGAGATGGAAACAAAGACAGAATAAAATTGGTTTATTTTTGCTGTTGACTCGTGCAGTTTTGCCTTCATTGAGAGAGAGAGAGAGAGAGAGAGAGAGAGAGAGACAGTGAGATAGAGCAATGTGGTGAGAGAAAGGTATTTTTCTTTGCACAACTTCAGTGAGTGAATTTGTTTTTGTCTCAAACATATTCTGGGATGAGGTTAAGTTTCTAGAACTCAAGGGGATGGGCGTATTTATTTACTCATTTAAACATTATTTTAGTATTATTTTAGTTTCCACCTTAGACCTCCATCAAGCTTAACAAAAACACCCCAAGACCCACCTTCAAGATAAATTTGTAAATTTGTCGATATAAAAATGTTCCGCCCAGAGACCGTTTACTACTATATTACAGGTTTACTATCGCTTGCCAAGAAAACATTGACACCTAAATTGCACGGACGTTTTTAAGGGGAGATGGGCCATTTTCCTGGTCCCCTTTCTTTCTCATGCGTATTCCCATTAGTTTTGATATTTTAAGACGTTTGCTCCATTAGTTTGTCGATTTTAAGACCTTTCGCCCCATTTCTTTGTCAATATTAAGACCTTTCGTGCCCATTAACTGGCGATTTTTTTCCCTGGTGAGCCATAGCGAGCCTGTAATTGTGGATGAACCGGCCTTCGGCAGTGACATTGTTCTACCGAAAAATGTACAAATTAATCTCGAAGGGGGATCTAATGGATGTTTTTTGTTTTTTTTTTAATTTGATGAAGGTCTAGGGAGGAAGCTAAACACGAATATATAAATAAATAGAACCCCCAAAATAACCACTGTCCCATTAATAGAGATAAAGAAATGGGACGAACGGTCTTAAAATCGCCGAACTAATCGGGCGAACCTCTTATAATCTCATAACTAGTGGGGATAAAGATGAAGGAGAAGGGGGGTCAGAAACACCAACCATCCTCCCTTTACCATTCTTTTGAGTAGCCTGTTACTGATATATGCAGAGGTCGGGGAGGGATGGGTTAGTCATATTAAGGGGGGTGACCTGATTTTTTTAAAGTTATCTCCTTTTCTCTCGTTCTCTGGCTTGTATCTATTCGGCCCCATTCAGCCAACTATTTTAAGACGTTTATCCCTATCCAGGTGTTGATTTCTTCCTGGCGAGCGATAGCGAGCCAGCATTATATGAACAAATCCGGAGACATTTTTCTATCGAAAAATGTACAAATTTAGCCTGCTGTCA
>JAGKTK010023101.1:0-18364 GCA_018397895.1 Paralithodes camtschaticus
AGCACTGGACGGATATATTCAGTATAGGAAGGACCTCCAATCTACAGGAATCTTAAGGGAGCCCAGACGCTATCGTGCAGCATGATTTACTGGTTCGGCTCCATGGTTTGAGGAGGGGGTTTAGTTTACTCTCTAAACCTCATCAAACTTAAAAAATCACCCACAAGACTCCCTGTCGATATAAATTTGTAAATTTTTCGGTAGGAAAATGTCCCGGCCGAAGGCTGATTCCTCTTCAAATACAGGCTCGCTATTGCTCGCCAGGCAAAAAATCGACACCTAAATGGCACGAAAGGTCTTAATATTGGCAAAGGAATGGGGCAAAAGGTCTAAAAATCGCCAAACTAATGAGACGAATGTCTTGAAAACTCATAACTAATAGGGCTACACATGAGGGAGGAGGAGGACTCGAAAAACCAACTGCCTCCCCTTAAGATAAACATGATGTAATTTTATCTCTGGTTCTCGCCGAATCTCTCTAAGGTCATTATATTTATTTGAAGATAGCCATAAAGAATATAGAGTATCTTTGCACCGAACAAGGTAATTAATGTTGGGAATGATTCTAGCATTTTAACCAATTATGGAAGAGGTGGAATCGGCTGTAAGATAATACAATATAAACAATAAATGCAGTAAAGTAATACAGTAAGATAATATACATATATGTTGTTCCGTGTGACGCCATATTCACAAGCAGACTCGCAAGGATCAGAAGGTAACTTGGAGGTAACCTTTACGGGTATTCACCTTTGTTCCTGAATGTAATTTGTCAATGCAAATCACAGTGCATGTTCCGGTAAATGTGAATAAATGATCTTCTTCCGGCAACAAACCTACGCCATGTTATATTGGTACAGACAACTAAACTACATAGTGAGGCTTTTAGGTACGTGAATCATAATTAACCCTTTCCAAAAAGTAACGCGAATATGTATGTCATTATGTCTACCTTCGGATGATAATATTCAATTTGTAAGGTACATTCTCGGACAGGAATTTCTGGACTAGTTTCGCGCCCCAATTATGATACAAAGGCGAATGATTATAAACAAAAAAATAAACAAAAACAAATATGTAAAACGCGGCATAAACTACAAGGGTGAACCTACTGGGATTCACAACTTAAGGGGGGATGAGTGAATTGTTTGTATTCATATATACAGTGTATAATTATTATCATGTTTGTAGTTTCCTCCCTAGACCTCCAATAGGCTTAAAAAAACACCCCCACAACCATCCTTTAAGATAACACAAAATTAATGGGCCAAACGTCAGCAAATCTGAAAACTAATGGGGCTAAACATGAGGAAGAAGGGGGGTACATCCTCGAGCGAGAAAAAGGGCCCATCTGCCCTTAATGTTGACCCTCGTGTTGTTATCAATAGGGGTTGTCCCAGTGTTCAAGACCGTGACTGTACCTGGTAGATGGAGTGGGCTAGAATATTGATTCTTATTGAAGTGGTTAAGGGGGGATGGGCCTATTTACCTGCTCAATTATGTATATTTGTATTATTTGTTTAGTTTCCTACCTAAACCTCCATCAAGCTTTAACAAACATCCGCCCAAGACCCTTCTTCAAGATATACTTGTACATTTTTCCATAGAATAATGTCCCAGCCGAAGGCCGGTTCCTCTTAAATTACAGGCTTGCTATCGCTCGCCAGGAACAAAATCGACACCTAAATTACGCGAAAAGTCTTAATATTGACAACAAAATGGGGTGAAAGGTCATACAACACATAAGTAAGAAGAGGGCCCAGAGATACGACCCATCTCCCCTTAAGTTACATATCAGTCCTTCCTATATTCAATGAAGTCATTTGGTTGTATCATATCTAGCTGTCTGATAGAAGGGGTTAAAGGGAGTTGTTTAGTTTGCTCCCTAAACCTCCACCACGCTTAAGAAGACACCCCAAGTCCCCTTCGAGATAAATGTGTACATATATATTTCGCCGAACTAATGGGACGAACGTATCAAAATTTCAAAACTAATGAGGCCAAACGTGAGGGAGAAGGGGGTTCAGAACATTGAAACAATCAAGTGAAAACCTGCCCTTGACCCCTTCAGCACCATGACGTAATTTTCATCATGCGCTGGTTACCATTAAACGCTTTTCCTCAGCTTATAATCTACCTCTACAGTAGGACTCACAAGGGTAAATACGATCTCGATACACCCTCTGGATATGATAAGTCCTTCTTAAACTGAAGAAATAGTAAAATCTTAGCCAGAATCAAAGACAAATATGCATCATGGTACTGAAGGGGTTAAACTATAAGCCAATATCCTTGTATCTCCGCCTTCACTGTGTTCTCGTGCACCCTAGCTGTTTGTGCTGTCTCCTCTTTCAATGTTTATACCTCTTCTTTGCTCTTCTTTATCCTCTATCTTTGCCCTTTGTTTTTCTCCGGCGTTGTCTTGCCCTATTTCTTAACTTTATATTCGCTACTGTTCTCACTTTGTATCTGCAGTGCTTCGTGTTTTTCTACCCTTCCTCTATTTCTTCATCTATATTTCCGTATATACTGTACGTCACACACACACACACACATATATATATATATATATACCAGACCAGATGGCTTATATACTGTGTATATATACCGGGTATATACAGTATATATATATATATATATATATATCACTGAGGCTAATAAATATCCCTGGCAGACTGGTACAAGAGGGGAGCGTAAATAAACCTGACTCAATTTTAGGGTTACGGTCCACAGCCTTCCTTCACTGACCACCACCGCCACTACTACTACTAATAATAATAATAATACTACTACTACTAATACTAATAATACTAATACTATAACCACTATTACTACCACCACTATCTAAATCACTATCACTACAATTTCTACTGGTACTACTACTCTTACGTGGGTAGCGGAAGGCAAACAAATTGGAACTATTCAACACACTCATATGATCAATTCCAGAAAATAATTCAAAGCTGCACTGAACGAATGTCATACAAATAAAAATAAAGAAACTTGTAAATCAATATTTGAAAAGTATTGCATAAAGATAAAAGAAGTTTCTGGAAAGAGGTGAAGCGAAAAAAAAAGGTAAATTAAAAGATACAAATGTCATCGACGACGGTGTGAATGAAAGAGAACAAATTACTGATTTATTTACTGACAAATTTCTAAGTATTCATGAAGACACTGCATATGTAACGGAAAACATTGTTATTGAGGAATTTAAAAACACATGGAATGATAGTCGCAAAATGCATATAACAGTTTCAAGTGCCAGCTTAAGAAAGATGATTAGTCAATTGAAATCCGGTGTAGGTCATGACGGTATACATGATCAATTTCTTAAAAATACCTCCGAATGTGTCTTGATTAAGTTAATGTATTTCTTTAATATTTGTTTCAGCCATTGGTATCTGCCTCGTGAATTATTAAAAGGAACTATGACACCAATCATTAAAGATAACAAAAGGTAACGTAACTCAATCGGATAATTATAGACCCACAATGCAATCCTCTTGCTTGCTCAAACTATTTAAAATAACCCTTTTAAATATCCTAGAAGAAAAAATGCAGCTTAACCATAGACAGTTTGGATTTCGGAAGGGCATATCCACTACCGAATGCTGTTTCACACTGAAAGAGATATTGCAAAAGTATTCAAAGGTTAGTATCTCAGGAATTGTAACTTTTATAGATTTTTCAAAAAGTATTTGATAGCGTAGATTATTTAATTCTAGGTTCAAAACTAATGAAACTAGGAATTCCTTGTGATATACTGTAGTCTATATACTTATGCATTATCTCCGAAATCAGCTTGTTAATGTATCTTGGAAGGAATATAGAGGATCCTATCGTTACCTAGAGAAAGGAATTAGACAGGGAGGTATTCTATCACCTTTCCTTTTTAACATATATGTGAATGAAATTATCAATGAAATGTGTAGCATCGATATTGGCTGCACACTGGGCATTAATAGGTGCAATATACTTGATTATGCAAAAAACATAGCACTTATCGCTGGATCAAAAACTGATATGGATATTCTCTATACTAACTTTTGTCAATTGGTAAACAGCCATAAACTTTTCATTATTAAAACAAAGACAAAATGCTTTATATTTGATAAAAAAATCACTAATCCTATTGTTGTTATTACAGTGAATGGCGATACCTTGAATGTAGTAACCTCTTTTAAATATTTAGGTCACTTCGTAAGCAGTAACTTTGAAGATACTGAGGACATAACATATAGACTTAAAAATGTTTATGCAAGTTTTAACAGTGTCAAGAGGGATTTTACTTACGTAGATTTAGATACTCTTATGTTCTTGTTTAATTTATATTGTAAGCCTGATTTCGGATTATCCCTATGGAACCATTCTAAAACCAAACAATCATGTATGTTCAAAACTTTTAATATTGCATATAGTAAAGCCATGTAAAATATGGTGGGTGCACCTATTTATGCTAGCAGCCATGAATCAGCCAATGCATGTAACCTGTTATTATTGAACCATCAAGTAGCACTGATACAATGTCGGTACGCAAAAACACTTGACAAATCTCCCAACTACATAGTAAGAAGCAGTATGCCACGTTTAAAAACAGGTTATTTATATAGTTATGAACTCAAATTGATGAGGGAAGATTATAATGTGAGCATTGCGTTTGAAGAATTAGATATTATTATTTCTAGGATAAATTGGATCCAAAACCATGAAGAACGAAGAATCCCAGTGATATTATAACAGATAGAAAGGTTTGTTTTTGTTTGATAGGGGATAATAACATATTATTGTCTATTCATGCGCAATACCATGGCTATACATGTCAAATGTTACAATGTGCGTGTAAGTGAGACACTTGCCCAAGTTCATGTGATTGCATAATGACATTTTACTGTAACTTGTAGATGCTTACACTTCTGCTGTTTTATAATAGAACAATATAAATTTGTCCCGGAGATGTACTGTACACTCGACCGAGAAGCGGTCTTTGCGCTGGCGCTCTGGACATTCTGGGGGTGGTGCCTCGCAGACGTGTGTTTCGCTCGATTCGTTCCGTTCACATTGGGTTTTTTTTGTAGCTCGCCGGTACGAGGATTGATTTTTTGGTCGAGTGTGCCAATGAGATTGATATAATGCCCGCCGGATATACAGCGGGTATTATTTTATTATTTATACTATTTCTATAGTCGATTTGTAAATAATTATACCACATTTGTATTACTCTATTCTGAATGATTCCCCTCCATATGTAATATATGTAAATATATGTATATTATGAAATAAAGACTGATTGCTTGATTGATTGACTACCACCATTGTCACTACCACTTTTACCACTAATTCCATTACTACCACTACCGTACTATTACTATTACCACACCACTATTAACACCACCACTATCATTACCATTATTACCTCAACTATCACTACTACTGTTACTACTACTACCAGTATTACTACCACCACTATCATTGCAAATATTTCCACGGCTATCACCACAGCCACTGCCACAACCACCACCATCAGCACCACCACTACTACGACTACTATCACCACCGTCACCACCAGTACCCCTATTAATTCTACAGGTAATATTACTTCTAGCACAAACTATGACTATCACCACCACCACAACATCCACTATCCCCATCATCCCCACCACCTCTATCACAACGACGACTCTTATTTCTACTATTACTATTACTCCTACTACTGATACTAATATTACTACTACTACTACTACTTATGCGACTACCACTGCCATTGACTACTACTACAGTCATCCTAGGGGATCCTAGGTAGAGCCTTAAGGGGGGCACCGGTTTTTTGTTTTATCTTTCTCTCTTTTTCTCTCTTTCCCTGGCTTGTATCCATTCGGCCCCATTCAGCCAACTATTTTAAGACATTTATCCCCATCCAGGTGTCGATTTCTTCCTGGCGAGCGATAGCGAGCCAGCATTGTATGGAGAAATCCGGCTTCGCCGGAGAAATTTGTCTATCGAATAATGTACAAATTTAGCTTGCTGTCAAAACAAAAATATATATATGCTGGCTCGCTACCGCTCGCCAGGAAAGTATTGACACCTGGATGGGGGTAAACATCTTAAAACAGTAGGCTGAATGGAACCTAATGGATACAAGCCAAAGGGAGAGGGAGAGACAGAGACAAACAGCGAGGTGGGCTCCCTTAAAGGTGCTGCTCCACCACCCGGCCTCACCCTTCTCTCTCTCTCTCTCACTCTCACTCTCACTCTCTCTCTCTCTCTCTCTCTCTCTCTCCTCTTTGCTATAACTTCCTCCCATTTTCGAGTTTGCTATCAGTAATAAAATTAAGTCCTGATCACTTCACCGGGGTCGAACAGTCTGTGTGTTACTCTCTTTCATATACCTGGAACATAGCCAACTACATTTCCTCATATGTACGGTGATAATGAGTTTTACAAGAATCTTAACAAATTGCAAAGTAAAAATAGATTCAATTGAACCAGCCATGTGCCTTTCCTACGTCTCTGTCCATATATAGGGAGTGAGTAAAGGTTTTCGATCAGTCTGGAACTCTTAACGGAGCCCACCTCGGTTTTTTTCTCTTTCTCTCCCTCTCTGTTTGGCTTGTATCCATTCGGCCCCATTCAACCTACTGTTTTAAGACGTTTACCCCCATCCAGTTGTCAATATTTTCCTGGCGAGCGGTAGCAAGCCAACATATATAGTTTTGTGTTTGACAGCCAGCTAAATTTGTACATTTTTCGATAGAACATTTCTCCGGCGAAGCCGGATTCTTCCATACAATGCTGGAGGAAGAAATCGACATCTGGATGGGATAAACGCCTTAAGACAGTTGGCTGAATGGGGCCGAATGGATACAAGCCAGGGAAAGAGAAAAGGAGAGAAAGATAAAACAAAATGGTGACCCCCATAAGCCGACGTCACACGACCTAGTTTGTCGGCTACGTGTATCGGAGCCTTGAATCCGCTACAAGTTTTCATATTATTTTGGTTGATTTTGCTATTTATTCTGATATCAAATTAGACTGTACACTATTAAGAGCCCTAAGGTACAGTACATAATACCGTCACAAATAAAAATAATTTGTCCGTAGTAAACTCGAATTTAGCTTCTTTTGTACTCAGATACTGTGGCTCCGATACGTCCGCCATTACAGAACTCATGTGATACCGGTAACCAATATTCTTGAACTATAGTATATTTGCTGTAAGTAGGTGGTAAATTATGATCTCCAACCTCTGTAACTAAAACACGACTAGAGTAATCAAGATAATACCTCTACCATTTGGGAAGAGTCAGTCAAGGAATAAATGTGGAAATTGACAGCCACTTTGCTCAAGCCCCTTTTGAGTTACAAAGGTTAGAGTAAACAAGTTTTCGCCTACTCACAACGAATAGATTATAGCTTACAAGATCCCCATTGACCTCTTCAGGAATGTATTACCTAAATGTATATTGTCATATAATTTTAGTCAATAGGAAACACTATATTTGCAACAGGAAACATATAGATAGAATCTGCAGCTACTTTGAAATAAATTGAGAACACAATTTAATTGGAATGGATAAATTATATCGTTCTATCGAAGTGCACTGATAAACACTAACGTTTTGTATATGTATATCCTGACATTTACCCAATTGACTACTTTAGCATTAAATCATTACTAGGAAGACATTAAGTTAATTAGATTACCTGAGTGCATTTCGATTAATGATACATTTAATATCAACTTTAATGCTAGGCTAACTGAAATGGTTGAGCTTTTGATTAAATTAGTTTCGCAACCTTCAAGCCAAGCTATATCGGGAACATCAGAGTTTAATTAATGTCACTTCCTCAAAGTTCAGCGTAATCGAAGCAATGCAGTATCCGTGAACTAATCATGCACAATATGACACTTCATATATGTTTGTACCCCACAACATTTTCATATATATATGGGTCAGAGTAATGCACACAAAAAAAAAATATATATATATATATATATATATATATATAATAATATGTATAAACACAGCGATACTTAGCTAAAGGATCTCAGTAAATTGATGTTTTTGCTCAATTCGTTTATCAAAATAATTAGTGTTTGTATAATGTTTCATTGCCATATACTGTCTAGAAATACCTGTCCAAGACTGTACATGCTAGGATAAAAAAGTCAATTTAGGCAAACTCCTCATAGGTCGTGATTATAATACTATGCTGTTGAGTGTACAATCATGCGTATCTATGTGAAACCGGTGTTCAAATCATTATGCTAATCCAAATTGGTGCAATCAAGAAATTAAGGATTGGTTAACTGAAGACGAAGATGAAAAGTATGCTGCAAATATGATGATCCTTGATTAGATACGTAATATCATTGCTATTGAATCCACTCATTTTTAGAACTGGTGTGTTTTTGCTATTATTATTATTATTATTATTATTATTATTATTATTATTATTATTTTTATTATTATCTTTATTATTATTAGTAGTAGTAGTAGTATTAGTAGTAGTATAAATAATAATAATAGTAGTAGTAGTTATTATTATTTGTTGTTGTACATTAATATTTCTAGAAACGCACCATAAGCTACTTCTTCCTGATTCTGAGCGAAATATCTAGAAAACAGTTTCTGGATAACCTGAGCCCAAATACTTTTATGCCCGTGTCTGAAGCCAAATGATTTGAAAGCGTGTTCTGAATCAGAATTTTAAGCTGAATACGAAAATAGATTTCTTGCATGCCGGAAGTGCTGCGATTTGGAAGAATAATATGTTTGTGAGAAGGATGTATTTACTCTGGCATCAAACTGGGATTAACCTACGTTTGTAAGTTTTAGTAATTTATCATTTAGCAATTCGTAAGATCAGACTGGTCAAAAAGTCCTAATTTTTAAGCAATATTGACTATTTTTGTTTTATATGGGATACACAATGGCCTGTCACTCCAAGATAATATGTTTGCGTCAGTAGCCAATACATGTTTGTGCTTTAGTTTGTGATTAAAATGTTTGAAGTGAGGGCAATCGGTACTAAATAGGACAAGAATTGCTCACAAGGTGATACAAGCATAAAACTTTCCACAATAGTTCACAAAGACCTATTTTACAATTTCAGGGCAGGAGCCACCGAGATGTCAGTGTTGCATAGCAACGGTTGCTAGGCAAATAATTTTCCTTAGCAACCGGCAGTAACAATGCAGTTTCTGGAAAACTGTGAGGTGCTATGGTTTTTTCTCAACTCCTTGTTCTAAAAAACATGTAGCATTGCATTTGGAGATCATATACAAGAATTATGTGGCATAAAATCCAATTTAGGGCAAGCCAGGCTATAAAAATGCCACTCCTAAAGCTTCAGACACTGTTGTCACAGTCACTTTTGCATTTGCAGTAGGCTGTGCATTTTAGATGCGCATCAACACATTTGCAGTCTGTGCATCCTCCTCGGCAAGAACACTTCAGTAGTTCTGGGCAGGTTGCACTGGCTTCGGGCAAGTTAGACCACAGAGGCCTCCACTTTTCTGGGCAAGTCCATCCCCACTCACTTGGAGAGGGCAACTGTCGTTCTGGCACCGTGGTGCAGCCCCAGTGGTGCCCACCTTGTAGTACTGCCCTCTTCATGTGTTGCTGTAGAGCAGCCTTGGTTGGAGGTAGACATGGTATCTGACGTCCTTTGTGGATGAACAGATTCTTTCTGACTTCATTGATGGAACGAGAAGTTGCTGTCCTGTCATAGAGTCGAATGGTGAAGTACTCCAGAGAAGCCTCAGTCGCTTCACCAATTTGTTCAGGTGCATTGTGCAGCTCATAGAATGTCGCAGTAAATTCATCATGTGCCTCCCACACTTTCCATGCAGTCTTCTTTCCCACCTGGACCAGATGGGATCACAACTTGTATCACAACTTGTATAAGCATGGAACACAGGCAGTGCCAAGGATCTTTCTGTGCCAAGTGAAGCACATATTTCATGAGCTGGGATGTACCTAAAGTCCTTTCCACAACCAAAGGCAATCCAGAGTTCTATCTGCTGTCTCTGAGCCAGCTGCTGTATGACTGCCACTGCCAATACTACCACGTCAGTGTCCACAGTTCGAACAAGGATCTTGTGGAAGCCCTGCATAACAGCATCACTGACATGCACCATGATCCTCGAGTCTGCCTCCTCATGGTTGCAGGGAGCAATGTTGCTGGTGTCTCGTGTAGGTAAGCATAGCACATTGGCACCATCAGTAAAAATGAGAGTCTGGTCTCCTGATGCATTTTCCAGCAGTTCCTTGTTCAGGAATGTAAACAAGTCTGTCTTGTTGTTGGCCAAGCGAAGGAACTGCTGCCAGTTCTTTGGTGTTGGGCTAGACGCCCCAACTCGTCTGCGCTGAATAGGACCAGTGACACGTTGTTCTCTTGTCTGTGACTTGAGGCTGTTATCGAAGTACTGGTCCCAGACAACATCCACTCTCAGAGCCTGACTTTGAGCATTGTTTATGTATGGAAGAAAGACCTTGGCAGCATAGTCTCCAAATGTCTTGCAGCCCTCAGGTCTAAGAAAGTGAACAAGTGCCGCACCATCCATGATTCGCACTTCAGTCTCTGGTGTCACATCATTTGATGACCCTACTTTCTTTTCAAGACATTCTATGAGATCAGACTTCTTCCCTGGACGTAGCTGCCCATAGGCAGATAGAGATGGAGGAAATGGGAGGTTTTCATGATTGAAGAAATTGTTCAAGTCACCTTTCCTTGTCTGACATGCAACATACAGACTTGCAAACAGCGAAGATTCACTTTTGAGGAGACTGACTTTGTCCCCTGATTTGTTTGATCGTTTGCCTTGGACATTGAACAGTACCACCTTGTTCCTGGTAATTGTTGCTGTGATTGGCTTAGTATTTGTTCTGAGCCGCTCTTCCACAAATGTTGCATACTGCTCCTGACCCTTTGATGCGAGAGTGGTTAGACACTCGACTGACTGCTCATCCATGATGTCCTTTGTATGGAGTCTGAGAAGGTCCTGCCCTTCCTCCTCAAATGGGCTCCCCATGTCCTCCATTACACTAAGTACCGCCTGAACCTGTCCAGCAAACAACTTCTGGGTTGACCGGGTTTGTTCATGATGGTTTCTATGGCCAGTACTGTGTTGTTTCCCTACCATGGTCGCTTCAAACTCAGAAATTACTCTGACAAGTTCTGGTCCTGCCACTGCCCATCTCAAGAGGGAGTTTGCATCCTGGGTAAGCCCGATGATTCGGCCTTCATCCTTCATTACTCCATTGTTTTGTTCATGGCAGTGATCGACAGCAATGAGGGAGAATTTTCTCTGGGATTTTGCCACAACAAACTTGCCTTGCTGAAATTCTTTGGCAACATCTGGATGAGTGCGAGATAGACTGCTCATGTCACGCACATGTACGGACATTCAACGTGCGTAGTGGGTGTGGTTGAGACTGAAGAACCAAGGTGTCAATTTCTTCAATGTATCCACATACAAATCAAAGTCACCAGTACGTAGTGATCGCACAAATGTGAACAAGAGAAGTTCCAGCTCTAGACTCGTATGCCAGTACATGAACTGAGGACTTTCAGCTTTTCGCCGTTCACACCATGTGCTGAAAGTGTCTGTGGATTCTTCGGAAATGTTTGCAACATATCCATCATAAGCCTTCTTGAGAAGGATGTACAATGCACATGCAGTGACTTGGTGAGCATGACGGGTTCGAGTCCCATGTGATGCCTTCAGGAAGGACTCAGCAATGCCTGGTGTGGCAACATCAGCTTCCTGGAGAACTTCCACCCAACCACTTCCATCAAGCCAATGACCCAAAGCTTTCAAGCCTGTCATTTCAGTGTGTAGACCCCCCATAAGCATTACAAACTTGTCCTCACCATACAGTTCGGACATATTCCATTGCAGCTTCTTCAGTGTAGCATACAGAGGTTGGTCCCCACTAATCACTGGAGTCTGGCCAGGGTTGAGGTGATGAACTGCTGACTTCACCACTTCCATGCATTGCCGAAGCATAGATGGTGAGCTGGCTTCCTCAACAAAGAGAGGCATCATGGCATTCACAGATGGCAGAATGTCTGGGTCTGGCACTCTGCTGGCATGGTATGCTGCCCAAGACAAAGTCGCCTCTGCTGATATGTCATCTGCATGATGTTTCTCAACATGACTCAGCCAGTCATATTCCTTGTCCATGTCCTTGGTCAAAGGGTTGTTGGAAGAAGCCAGGTCTGCAGGGATGGGTGGGACAAAGACGTCATTTTTTGGCAACCGTGTTGGTTTCAGTTCAGTGTACGAAAGGGGCAAGTCGCTCATTTTCCTCAACCCCCTCTCTTGAGTTATTGAATTAGTGAATCCTTGGCCATTGTCTTCATCTTCACAGACATCTCGCGGAGTGAGATTCTGGAACAAGGACAAGCTGGTGCCATGGAATGAACTTGTAGATGTCGCAGAGCTAGGGTTGTGGTCGATGTTGTCTGCAGCACTGGTGATGAAATGCCCTTTGCGAAGTTGAGGAGGACAGACTGTGCCAATCTGATGGTAATAGTCACAGACGTTATTACCCAATGATGTGATCAAGTCCATTGTGCGGTTGTATGATGCCGACATACCAAGAGTATATAGACTCTCAATCAACTTTCTATCTCTGGTTAGTGCATGAGCCTTAAGACCTACATAGACGGGTAGTGGCGTTTCACGATCTTTGCTGTGATATACTTGTGGATTTCTCACAGAATCCCTGCGTCTCTTGATGCTGTTGTACACCAACAGCTGAGCAATGGATAGTATTGGTTGGCTGATAGTTGTGTTGGATGTTTGATCTGTGATGTTTGAACCATTGATAAGCATGCTGACCAGTGACAAAAGGGACCGTGGAACAGACTCCACTTGGCTGTTATGGCCAAACGATCCAGAGAATGTTATTTTGTGTGCGAAGATGTCCTGTCGGATCATTTCAGCAATTTGGGTCATCCTGACACTATGCTCGTCTTGATCAGTCTGGCATCCTTCTAGGAGAATAGAGCCAACATCTTCTTCACAAGCCATGAACACATCTCGTCCTTCTTTGTAAGCTTTCATCCTTGGGAGATGCATGAGAATGCGGTCTTTCAGATGCTTACTGTTTACTCGTGCAGTAACATCCACTCCAAGTTGATTTAGCCTGTCAGTGTAGAGCTTCACAAGATCTGCAAGTCTGAACACCTTCACATCCTCATCTTGCCTCTTCTCCTCAATGTAGGAAATCAGCTGAGCCAAAGCAATTCCTTTACATGTCTGGTCATCTGAGGCATCCTGATCCTGTGATACCTTTGCACGTGCTCTATTGTACAGGTATGTAAGGCAGTTTGCATGATACTTTGCCTCCTGGGCAATCTTCTTTTGCAAGAAGATTTTCATCTTGTAGATCATGTGCGCATTTCCTCACACGAAAATCTAGTTGAAATGTACAGACTTCGCGGAGGTTTTCCTTTGTTTGCTGCTGGGAACAAAAGAAGCATTTGGGACAATTGCTGCCAACTGTTCCACTTGAGGCAGTATCACCACCACTGCTAGTGCTACGCGTGAAAATTCGTTTTGAAGCAGTCCCATCTTCCTCAGACTTGTGTTTTCGTTTTGCGCGTTCCAGTTTGGTATGTGAAAACTTCTGATAACAAGATTTGTGCCACTTTGCATTCTGTTCTTTCAATGTTAATTGAATACCATTCCCATGGTCAAGTCGTGCCAGATTGATTTTGATTGGCATTGAGTCAAGGTTACTAAACTGTGTGATGTTGTCTACTATGGTTTCATAGCCTCTGTCAGTTGGTGATATGAGAGACTCTTTGGTGTCCAATTGACAAAAAACACAGATAGTCCAATCAGTTGCTTGAACAGATGAAGATGAGGCACTGGCCATTTCTGTGAATATTCAGTACGTTTTGACTATCACTGTGCGCAGATCAAATATATCAAACTTGCTGAAACTGGAAACAAAATATGATTAAGGCCGAGGGTTTATCCTTTTACCACCTTTATCAAATACATCTGTTGCACACATTCCTTTATAGGATACAACTAGGTTCAGTTTCCCTACACCTAGCCCGATCGTTCATCCAGTGCCATTTAAGTCCCGTGCGATCTGTACACCTTCCGGGTAATTCTTAAGCCCCGTTACCCTTTGGCTCGGCTCTCCCGCGCTGGCACATCCTGTCAATTCAGGCGCGGCTATCTAACTACATCTACCAACTACAAACTACAGTTTAGTAGCTAGTGGATTTGGGGCTGTTAGATAGCATTTGGGACACTGATCTAGATATACTAGTACTTATTAAAGTACTAGTATATCTAGATCAGCTGGCACTGAACCCCATGCTGAGTTACACAGCAGTGATGTCACCAGTGTGCCCTGGTTGTGTGCTGACATTCACTCTATTATATAGATATATATGCTTTTATACATCTTTTGAACCATTTTAGGAGTGAATATAGGAAAATAAATTAAAGTACAAAGTCATAACACTTCATAGTAGTTCAGAAACTGCATCGTTGCTGCCGGTTGCTAAGGAAAATGCTTTGCCTAGCAACCGTTGCTATGCAATACAGAAATCTCGGTGGCTCCTGCTCTGAAATTGTAAAGTAGGTCCTTGTGAACATTTCCGGGAAGTTTCATGCTTGTATCACCTTGTGAGCAATTCTTGCACCCATTTCCTTGACTGCATGGTGGAGATACGAGCTATAATAAGGTGAATTGCAATTGGTATGGAACTCACACAGACACATTATATACTAAGCAAAAACTGACCTCGTATGAATTGTAGGCTTTCAATGACCATTTTCAATACGATAATGCCTTTTTACCATTAATTCGGCTACCATGATACGATTATAATCAGCTCATGATTTACAGTCGTAGTTATGAGCACTTGAACACCTCTGCTGATACAAATACTGATATTTAGCAAGTCAATCTTAGTAATATGATGTTCTTTTTCTCAAGTCGTCTATACAATAATTCGCCTTTTTATCATATTGCATTACCGAATACTATCCAGAGATTCCTATCCAAGAGTGTACCTGTTAAAGTAGAAGGGTCAAATAATACTTGTACCATTGTAGCCTCGCTGGAAACAAATAAGGAACAGGAAACATAAAACTAAAGATGCAAATAATGGCTTGTAGCAAATGCACATATTAAAAATATGCTTTGGCGAGGACCCTCGGAGAGTGCTGAACCCATTACCGCGGTAATCCTCTCGGGCATGGAAACGTACATTCCATTTTCTTTCTCTCAGTCTAATGCAAAAAAATCTTGGTTTACTCACGCTTGTTCTACTGCTGTCCACAATTCAAACAGTACCGACGCCTTAAAACTCAAGAATCTCATTCTTCCTATGTTTCTGCCCAGAATCAAGCCAAATCTGTTCTTCGACTTGCCAAGCATTCTTTTATCAATAATAAATGCACTGAACTATCCAACTCTAGCTCTTCCCAAGCTTTCTGGCATCTAGCCAAAAACATCTCCAACAACTTTTCTTCCTCGTCTTTCCCTCCCCTTTTCCACTCTGATGGCACAACCATCACTTCTTCCTCTGACAAAGCTGAACTCTTTGCTCAAACGTTTGCCAGAAACTCTACCTTGGATGATTCCGGTGCTATTCCTCCCTCTCCACCCCCCTCTCTCCTACTTATGCCTAATATCCTGATCTCTTCTAAAGATGTACTTTCTACCCTCTCTGGGCTTAATATTAAGAAGGCGTACGGTCAGGACGGTGTTCCTCCTGTTGTACTTAAAAACTGTGCTTCCGTGCTGATCCCCTGCCTAGGCAAACTCTTTCGTCTCTGTCTCTACTCTAATGTCTTTCCTTCTTGCTGGAAGTTTGTTCTCATTCAACCTATCCCAAAGAAGGGTGACCGCTCTCAACCCTCCAACTATCGTCCAATTGCTCTCATCTCTTGTATCTCTAAAGTTTTTTAAACTATTCTTGCTTCCAAATTTCTTAAGCATTTCTCTTCTCATAATCTGCTCTCAGATCGCCAGTACGGCTTCCTTAAGGGTCGCTCTACTGGTGGTCTTCTTTCATATCTTACTAACTCTTGGTCATCCAACTTTTGGGACTTCGGTGAGACTTTTTCTGTTGCACTAGACATATCGAAGGCCTTCGATAGAGTCTGGCACAAATCTTTAATTTCCAAACTGCCCTCCTTTGGTTTCTGTCCCTCCATATGTGCCTTTGTCTCTAATTTCCTTTCCGGCCGCTCCATAGCTGCGGTTGTGGACGGCCATCGCTCAATTCCTCATCCTATCAACTCCGGTGTTCCTCAGGGTTCTGTCCTATCTCCTATTCTCTTTCTAATTTTCATAAATTATCTTCTCAACTGTACATCTAGTCCCATCCATTCATATGCAGACGACTCTACTTTACACCACTCAATTAGTTTTCCAGAACGCCCCAGCCAGCAGTCCTTCAAAAGTAAACGTAATGAAGCCATACAATGCTTATCTTCTGATCTAGCTACTATTTCCAATTAGGGTAGAGATAACCTTGTTACATTTAATGCATCCAAAACTCAATTTATCCACCTTACTACCCGTCAGGAACCTCCAGAGGACTATCCCTTATTCTTCAACAATACAAAATTCAACCCTTCATCTTCCCTCAATGTTCTAGGTGTCTCTGTTTCTTCTGCTCTCACTTGGAAAGACCATATTACCAGTCTCGCTAAGGGAGCCTCCCAGAAGCTGGGTGTGCTCAACCGCCTCAAGGGGTTCTTTACCCCTGCTCAGCTACTTGTTCTGTACAGGGGCACAGTGCGTCCTTGTATGGAGTATTGTTCACATGTGTGGGGAGCATCCTCTCACACCGCACTCCTAGATAAAGTAGAATGGAAAGCTTTTCGTATCATTAACTCCCGTCCACTTACCAACTCTCCGCAATCTCTTTCTCTTCGCCGCAATGTCGTATCTCTCTCACTATTCTATCGCTACTACAATAATCAGTGTTCCTCGGAGATTTCCCAGTGTATACCACCTCCTCTACGTAGGGTACGTAGTACCCGCCGTGCAACACAATTCCACCCCTACTCTGTGCAACTCTCCTACCCAAGAGTGAAACGCTATTCTCAGACTTTCTTCTATTCAACTGCTGAGCTCTGGAACTCTCTCCCAGAATCAGTCTTTCCATCTTCCTATGACTTAAATTGCTTCAACCTCCGTGTGTCCAGGCATTTTAGCTCGAACGTCCCTTCATTTCGGCCCTGTCACTCTTTGAAATCTGGGGGAGGCACTCGCTGCAGGCAGTTATGCCTTTTGTATCCCTCATTCACATAGCAAAACAAAAAAAAATCTATCTATCTATTGGCTGACGCCGTGATCCCCGAAGGGGTGGCCACGAACGAACCGCCCCATTGCACCTCTGTCCCCAGTCAGTCGATGCCCCTCCCCACAACCAGCACCGCCTTCATTCATATACTTCCTCACTCCATCCTGCCACCTCTCTTTCGGTCTACCTCTCCCTCTCTGTCCCTCCACCTCGCTCTCGTACACCCTCTTAGTCAATCTCTCGCTTTCCATACGTTCCATATGGCCGAACCATCTCAAGTTGTTCCTTTTCACACTTTCCAGCACATCTACCTCCACACCACACCTCCTTTTTACTTCCTCATTAGTCTGTCTATCCCTCCATGTAACTCTGCACGCACTTCTTAAGTAATTCATTTCCACTGCTCTCACTCTTGGTCTGAGTCTCTCAACCAACGTCCATGCTTTGCTTCCGTAAGTCAGTGTCGGGATTACCACACTGTCATGCAAAGACTTCTGCACTTCAATACTGACCACCCTATTTCTTGTTACTGCTTTCAGCACTCCTACAACCCTCTTCCCCTGTTGTACCCTCTCCCGCAATTCTTCATCGATAGTCCCATTTTATTCAACACACTGCCCAGATACTTAAAAGAGTTGACGATCTCCATACCCTGACTATTCAGCTTCACCTCACACTCTGTGACTTCACCCCTTTCGAAGATCATAACCTTGCTCTTCATCGCATTTACCTTCAAATTCCATTTTTCGCACACTGTTCCAAACTCATATACCAGACCCTGCAACTCCCATTCATTATCGCTCATCAGAACTGTATCATCCACAAACAGCAGTATAGGTAGCTTACACTCAATTCCCTCCCTTTTCAGCGATAAACCAGCATCCACTGCTCTTGATAGTATTTCTTTCATGACTCCATCCATATATACAGTAAACAACCACGGGGATATCACACACCCCTGTTTCAAACCAACATTCAGGTCAAAGAACTCGCTCTGCTCACTCTCCACACGTACTGCCGCCTTTGCACCCTCATACATGCTCTTCACTGCTTTCAGCAACTTGCC
>JAGKTK010023102.1:0-12806 GCA_018397895.1 Paralithodes camtschaticus
TTAAGTACTGTATTTTAAGTACTGTAATAGGGCAGGTGCCCAACCCCGAAAGGGGTTGAAATAGGGGAGCTATCCCCTCGCCTAAGGCGGCTTTCTAGGGCCTTTCCTAGCTGATGCTGAGAGGATTGGGTTCTAGTCATGTGGTGATGGGCTGGTCTATCAGAGTGAGAACTGAGCAATCTCTGCCATACCCATAGCTTACTCTGACTGTTCCTTTTACTTATATATTTTCTAGATCTCAAGTGACGGCGTCTCTTCCGTGGATTGACCTCCCAATCTACCATGATTGGAAGCCAAAGCGTCACATTTTTCCTTTGCCCCTCAACTTTCTCTTCATAATTGCTGAGGGGCACAGGGCCCTGGGTGGGGCTTTGGTTTCCCGGGCGTTTCCGCACCCTCCTTAGCTCCCCGCCATGGAGTGGCTTCGGTCACCCAGGCTTTATTGTGGTCGGCAGGGAGGGTTCTTTGGGGGCGCTCTGTTATGGCCTTGGCCTTGTTCGGGGCCTTGGGGCTGTTCGGCCAGGCAGCTTGAGGAACAACAACAACAACAACAACAAGTACTGTAATAAAATCTCAACAGTATGTACAATCTATATATTTGATAGACATTAACAATATTTACATAAAAGTACTGTACCTATATCTATGTATCATACATACAGTACACAATATCCTGTATTTCTCACCATGTAAACTGCCAAGTTTTTAACAATATTATTCAACTTGTACCATATTGAATTTAAATGCTGAGTATTGAATAAATATTGAGGATCAGGGGCAAAACAATACTTATATCAAAGTACTTTGTTTTACAGTAGTGTAATGTAACATGCATTATATGTAAATTTGTCTATGCTAATGAACACAATTGGTTTAATAATACTGTACTGTATAAGTCAATATACAGTACAGGTACAGGTCTCCCTCGATTTACGATTGGATTACGTTCCTGAAAACCCAATCTTAAACAGAAAAATCAAATAGCAAACCCTAACATTAATGAGGTAAATGAGGATGTGTTCTCAGACCAACCAAAACACAAACACAAACTCCTAAAAATCTATAATGATATCATAAATTGTGGCATCGGATAGTGAGGGAGACCTGTACTGTAAATACCTTACTGTATAGTGTTAACACCTTTATCGGCGACGTCTTTTCGATTGTATTGTAGTTGTTTAGACGATTTTGTACTTTAAGAAAAAGGGTTAAGAGAGATACTTTGAACCTGTTAATTTCTGGAGGCCCTTTTCAAACTGCACAAAAACTGTCTAATAGTAGTCAGAATAAGTTAAGAAGACGTAGCCGGTACAGAAGGGGTTAACTGCTATTCCTGGCTCCATAAAACTTGTCAATTTATATACTGTATGCTATTTGTAGTGCCATATTACAAGTTTCACTAGTATCTTTGATATTTATCAACAGGTTTATTCTGTTTAGGTGAATGTATACATTTTAATGTCTTTTAACTTTTTCATCTCTATTATTCAGACATGTTATGCTTATTCAAAGACATGTTATGCTGCATAAATTGGCATTTAATATTTTTGTCCAAACCATTAAATAACATTTAAACTGTCATTTTTAGTAATGTCATGTAAATAAATTAACTAATAAAATTAATAAAACCCTACAATTAATTCCTAAAATTTAATAAAATCTTTAGCCCATACAACACCTAATTTTATTCATCAAATATTCTGCTGGTGCCAATTGTGTTGCAAAGGTGATAAGACTGAATATATACAAAAAAGGTTAGGGTAAATTGAAAGCCGAGTCTGTGAAGGCCAGTATGAGCACAAGAAAAGCCTGGGGTTATCATAAAACATGAGCACCAGTGTGGCATCATTCACGGCTGGGCAGCTCCACACTGACACACTAAAAATCCAGCCAGCCTCTCAACTCCGAATTGAAAATTCTGTTTTGACCTCCGTCAAGAACCAACGAGAGGCTTATTACTGCTCATCTCAGTCTTGTTGTTACGAGAGGCTTATTACCGCTCATCTCAGTCTTGTTGTTGTTCTTCTGCTTGTAGGACTTGATCAGCCGAAAGAGTTGTCAGGGGGAAGAGAGATTAGGAAGGAGAAGGGTTTGGAGCGGCTGGGTGATTGACAGAGTTCGACGGAGGCCTTCAGTGCTTTGAAACACTTGGTCATGAAAGCACTGCACATTTCACAGTCAACTGGGTACTATCTGTGGCACATTGGTTAGCGTGCTTGACTCAAGACCAAGAAAACTTGAGTTCATTCCCTGGGCAGGATGAAAACAGATGGTTGATCTCCTCACACTGGAACCTGGAGTTAGTGGACATTAATTTTGTAACATTATTCATATTTGTTTTCACCAACCCACCAATTAATTTACAAATAAACCTAATCAATGAAATCAATGAAAGTAATGAATATATGTGGTACTCCAAGAACTCAAACCAAAATTCCGCACACTAAGCATTAGGCTATCAAGACAGTAGGTAAACTGTGGTAATCTAGATAATAAATGTTCAGTAGTCCATGACGGGCTAGATAACACACCCAAATTACATATTACAGGCCCCAAAGAGATAAAGGTGAGCACCACAGCAATTTTTTTTTTTTTTTTTTTTTTTTTACCTCGGAGTCACATGACGAGACTCTCATAGGGCTGGCTGCACCACAACAAATTGCAGCCCCTAACTTTACTTTAAGCTTTTACTGCACAGTCACCTCTCTTCCATATCTTGTAAGTTGAAGCCATTAGTAAATCTTCCTCCTTTACTGCTCATGCTTCATTATCAAAGAGCACTAAGCTTCTCACACCTCCCTGGTTCCCTTACTGTCAACCACCAAGATCATTCCTCACACACCGCTCCCCCACCACATTCCCTCTTCCTTTCAATAATTGCTTTGTGACTACATTATTTACTTAATTCACTAATTGATCCAGTGAGATCTGTTTCACCTTCTATATGATACCTCTCTTTTCGCCCTATGTATAAATATCAAGTTGAGTTGAAATATAGTAAGAAGAGATTCTTTATGAGCACGAGTTCTAAGATATTCCTATCATATCCATAGACTTAAAGTGAGGTCAATACAATATTAATGAGAACTTTCAGCAAAGATTTAATCAAGTATGAATTGGTACTTCAAAATTACCGATTTATTGTTTATTTACCCCCTTTGCCACCACATGACAAAGTGCCCAGGTTTCACACACTATAGTGGACTTTGATTTTACCACTGGTGCCAAATTCAATAACGTGTGTCAACAGAGAAAGTATGAGGCTGATATTGGTCAGTGTCAAACAGGATCAATTTTGTTGAAGACTTGAATGAGTATGAGAAGGAATACTATAAACTTTAACATGAAATAGCATTGTTTTAGATAATTCAACACTTCCAAAGACATAATTTGAACTATATAACATAATATTATCTTAACATATACAATAATAAAGAGTAAAAGTAATGGACTCGGCTTTGGTTTGACACCCTGATATTGGTGTCACAGCACATGAAGTTGGGGTTCCATAACACCGACACAGTATTGAAGGGGTTAAGCAGTAAATGAGTAAAGCTCTTAACAAGTAGCAAATAAAAAAAAAAAGTAAATTAATATAAATTTTAGGACCTTTGAATAGTTATATGTGAGCACTACTAAATTTGTTAATGTGGAGAACTTGCGCTTAATACAATAAACAACAACTACTTTTATAACTAATATTTGTACTGCATTACCTTTATTACCTATGTCTTGTATAAAGCAGCTTCAACTCGCGTCTTCTTGTGGTCGAGGTCAGTCATGAGAGCGTCGACCATGTTCTGCGTGGTTACCTCCCGGCCCAGGAACTCACCCACCATGGCTCGAGGGGGTTTGCCTCCACCATGACTTAGGACCTCACTACGATACTTCTCGCCCATTTCCCTGACAAAAATAGTACACCGTATAAATATAGCAAAACTGACAATCTATATTTTATTAATTTCACCACAACACCAAACACCCCCAATGAAATTAATTAAAGTATATATGATCCGCCGGGATTCGAACCCGGGTTATCACACAGATTTTTGCCACCTTAACCATTACACCACCAGGTTGGACTTCAAAACTGGTGTCTAGTATTTCAGCCATAATATCCTGTGGATTTTACAGATCCATATGGAGTCTGAACTAAAATTCTTCAAAACACTTATCATTGAATACAATATAATACTAAAGATTACACGCATTTCCATATTAATCCCTACAACACACAGTGAACTCGAAGTGTTTTATTACCAGGATTGATAAAAACAAAAAATATCTTCAAACTCAGTATTTTACATATAAATTTCCTGACCTGAGCAGTCACTGCACCGACAGAGCCTCTGACTGATTGACTTACTTTAAACTTTTGTGTTGTTATTATTATACTGTATACAATATGTATTTTCTATATTTATGTAGTAAAACTTATGAGCAAGTTTTACAATTTAAATTCATACAAAAATCTATAACATTTGTATGATGCCTACTAGATGAGACAGAGATCAGGAAAAGGCATTAGACCGGATGCCCAGGGAAGTAATGCAGTGGGCTATGAGAAAGCTCGGCGTGGAGGAGTGGCTGGTGCGTGTGATAATGAGAATGTATGAGGGGTCACAGACAGCAGTTAGAGTGAATGGGGGCCTGAGCGAAAAGTTCCCAGTGAAAGTTGGAGTTCACCAAGGTTCAATGCTGAGCCCATTACTGTTTGTTTTGGTTCTGGAGGCTTTGTCGAGGGACTTTAGGACAGGACTCCCATGGGAGCTGTTCTATGCAGATGATCTGGTTCTTATTGCAGATAGTACGCAGGAAGCAGAGGCAAAGTTTATAAGATGGAGGGAGGGCATGGTAAACAAGGGTCTAAGAGTTAACATAGATAAAACAAAGGTCATGATTAGTGGAGTATGGCGTGGAACTATGGAAAGAAGCGGCGACGATCCATGCGCATTATGCGGGAAGGGGGTGGGAAGTAACTCAATTCAATGTTGCGTCTGTAGTGACTGGGTACACGAGAGATGTAGTGGAGCTAGAGGACCTTTGACAAGAATCATAGACTTTGAATGTGCAGTGTGCAAGGGAGGCCTGTCATTGTTGATTTCGACATTTCGAACTTGCTCATGTAGTAATGTACACCCTATGTGGTGGATTGTGTTCTTTTATTTAATAATTTTCATTTTAGTAAGCGTTGTTTCCACATAGCGATTTTGATAATTTAATTTGACTTTATATTGTCCTTGTCCCAATTTTGGTTTGTTTAAGTTTGCAAGTTTTACATTTTAATTGTAACGCTGGAGTGTGTGAATAAGCTCCGCTACCTGGGCAATACGGTTTCTGCCGGAGATGGCGCTGAAGCTGCCTCCATTGCTGGGGAAAGTTTAGAGAGCTGTTGCCACTCCTGACCATAAGAGGGCTCCCACCCCACCTTCTCAGGGACAGGGTATTGAGCAAGGAATTAGGAAGGCGTCTGGGTATTAGAAGTGTCAGTGAAGTGATGCGCACGAGCCGACTTGGTTGGTTTGGACACATGGAGAGGATGGATGATCAGAGTTGGTTGAAAAAATGCCGGACTGTGAACGTGGGGAGAGCTGCGCGTAGCGGTGGACCTAGAATGACGTGGGCTCGAGTACTCCGGTACAATCTCAAAATAAAGAACTTGACAACAGAGGCAGCCCTTGACAGGGCCGCCTGGAAATCCGCCATTTAGAACGTGAGACTGCAAACACATTCTCTGTGGACAAAAACGGTCTTTAAACTTGTATGTATACAGTATGTATGTATGAGACAGAAAGGGGCGAGGGAATGCGAAAGTGGTCCCGGACCCTAAGAATTGGAACTTTAAATGTTGTTTCTGTTCGGGCTCTTCTTAAGTCGGCCACCCCCAGCTATGGGGTATGTGCCTGAGTATATACATACATACATACATACATATGTATTGACAAATGGAATGGGCTGGAGGAGGAGGTGGTAGGGGCAAGGAACATCCATATTTTCAAGAAAAAATTGGATAAAAAGTAGACTGAGAGACGGGACAACACGAGCTTAGCTCAACTCCTGTAAACTACAAGTAGGTAAATACAATTAGGTAAATACATATAATGATATCTAACATGCAATACAGTATTGTGTATGTATATACT
Source organism: Paralithodes camtschaticus (assembly GCA_018397895.1). Classification (NCBI taxonomy): domain Eukaryota; kingdom Metazoa; phylum Arthropoda; class Malacostraca; order Decapoda; family Lithodidae; genus Paralithodes; species Paralithodes camtschaticus. The sequence goes on from JAGKTK010023102.1 coordinate 6,144, forward strand.
GTACCAGACCTATGAGTTTCGTATGGAGCTCAGTGGTCTGGTTAATCTGCTTTACATAACTAACTAACTCAGGCACATACCCTATAGCTAGAGAGACCTAGGATCACTAAGGATCTCCAGAACTTTCCCGGCCCCAGAACTCCCGGAGAGGTTCCGGTCTCAGAAGGCAGACACGCAGCGGAGCACACCACAATGCCCACCCACCTCACATCCAGGCATGACTCTTCATAAACACCGGCTCCCCAGGCCAGGTGCCTGACGGACTATTATCTAGTCCAACTGGCGCCCGACTCCCTCTCCCAACGACCGCGTTATTACTCATCTATTTATTCACAAGCATTCTCCATTCCTTCTTATTCATTACCACTTCTTTTGCCTGTTCTACAGTCATCCCTCTACCTTCCAACACTTTTATTGCATCATTTCTCTCCATCTCAACGGAGGTCTTCCTACCCCTCTACCTCCCCTTTTATCTGACTCATATACTCTCTTTGTAAGCCTTTGATCTCCCATTCGCTCAAAATATCCATACCAGCACAGCACCATTCTGTCTACTCTGGCCGACAAGGGTTCCTGCTGTCCCACTCTCCTACATATATACCTTTTCATTCCTCAATCTGTCTCTACGTGTCACTCTACACATACTCCTCAAGCAGTTCATCTCCATCACATCCAACTTGCTTCTCTCTTGTGCTTCAGAGCCCATGTTTCAGCCCCATACATCACTGTTGGTACAACTATCCCTTGATACATTGCACTTTTAGTTTTCATTCCGAGATTTCTCACCTTCCACATAGTATTACAGTACTTCCAATTGCTCTGAAAACTTTCCTGTTTTCACATACTCTCTGTCTTACCTCCATTTCCACACCTGTGTCCCTGCTGTATTGATTTATTCTGTTTCAACGGTAATATTATGCTAAAGAATAATCCTCATCAATGTAAACATGTGAGGTAGAGGAGCTTCTTGAGCCAACGGTACATATTATATTTGACAGTATACCTGCTAAATGGGTCCTGTGAGAAGTACTTTTGCCATATCCAGGAAGCTACAGCTCGGGAGACCAGGTAAGCATAATACTTGGCTCCATAGCCCACTAGATGACCAAACCTCAGCTGCCAAGCCTAAGGAAAACATTCAAAATTATTGTTACAAATTATTATTTGCTATACAGTACCAATCTGTTAATTTGATATACTGTACGTGTAAATCATACTTTATTCATGGAATATTGTAATTCGACTTATACTTCAAATCCAACCCGATAGCACTATCGTTAGCGAGTGCTTTATGTTTTTTGTACTATTGTTGATAACTTGTCAAATTGCAAATTTAGCTTATTTAATTTGATATTATTATTATTTTAATTTGATATAAATTGTAGTTTCTTTATTCATACATAATTTAGTAAAATTTACCAGACCTATGATGTAAAGTCAGTGAAAATAGGCTAGCCTAAACAGATCGGATGCGGAAATACCCTGAGCCGACCAGGCCAAGAGGGATATCTCTATTGGTCTAACTGGTAAGGTGTCTGCCTCACAACCCAAGGGTCGAGAGTTCGTGCCCCCACCAGGGCTTGATATTTTCGGGAGGCTATTCCCGCATCTAACAAAGTTTAGGTGTGCTGGTAAAATTGTTCAGATGGTTGAGAGTAAGATCGGAGCTCCATAAATCCTCTTACTGGTATGGTGTAAAAAACAATTCCTACAATGAGAGTTCGGTATGGAGCTCAGTGGTCTGGTTAATCTGCTCTACATAACAATAACAACCAGAAAGTCCCGGACTTCCCATATTGACTAATTCCTTTAACGTGAGAATAGTGCATTGTGATATGTGCGATTAGTTTGCTTGGGAACCAGATTAACTTGCTCATGTAGTGATGTACACCCTGTGTGGTGGATTGTGCTTTTTTTATTTCTAAATTTTATTTTATTAAGCGTTATTTACACATAGCGATTTTGATTAGTTCTTTTGCATTAATCTTGTGTCGTCCCAGTTTTGGTTTGTTTGTTTTACAAGTTTTACAATTTAATATGTGGTTGTTTTGTTGGCAGGGAAGATCAACACACACCAGTGTGTACAAAATTAAATAATTATTAGCTACAAATGACAAGTAAATAAGGCTGATAATAAGTATAGGCCTAATGCGTTACAACTTTTAGAATAAAATTAAGCCAGCCCATTAAGAGCCTCATTATGTGACACGATGGTCTGATTAAACTACTTATTAAAACAAAAATAATATCTAACTATGCAACTTCAAGTGTATGCACATGTAATTATAGCACTTACTGTATTTTGAACATAAGGGAGGCCATAATATTCATTCTGAACCTCCTCTAAGATAGTAGTAGTTGAAGTTGACTTGTCCCATCTCTCTTGCCCATGAAGTCTTTGGTCCAGCAGGGAGTAAAAGTTCTGTGAGGGGGATACATAACCATTAATCATTATCTTGTTGCTTTCAATGCTTCCAAAACCCAATTTCTCCATTTATCTACCTGTCAAGAACTCCCACATATACTTCAACAATACACAAATCAACCCTTCATCTTCTCTCAGTATTATCGGTGTCTCTTTTTCTTCTGACCTCAATTTGAATTGAAAGACCATATTAATTACCACCCTTGCTAAAACAGCTTCCCAGAAACTGGGTGTGCACAGCTTCTTGCTCTGTAAAGGGGCAGAGTGCGTCCATGTATCGAGTAGGCCTATTGTTCGCATGTGTGGGGAGGATCCTCTCACACAGCACTTCTTGACAAAGTAGAAAAGAAAGTCTTTCGTCTCATTAACTCACGTCCACTCACTGACTATTTGCAATCTATCTATTCTCTCCTGCGGCACCCGTTATATGATGGGCACCATTTTGAGGCTATTATGGGTGCTGAGAGAGAGACCGGGCGTTGGAGGGACCATAGGCGGGCTCCAACCACTCGCCACGGCTGCACGGCGTACACTGAAGTCCTACACACGGCTCTCTCACTCATAGGCTCTTTCCCACACACCGAAGTGGTGATATACACACGACACCCCGTTCTTTGAGAGTTAATAAACAAGCCTGTTACCATTCTATCTGCACCCTTCGTAGTTTACAGAAAGTAAGTATAATAGTACAGTACTTACAAAGAAATTGTCGAGTGATAAACATATACTCTAACATTGGCTTAATTGTTTAGAGCACCAGCACTTTTATGTTTAGTTTACCTTCTCAGAAATTAATTGACGCTGTAAAGTTTGCCTGTACCAAAAGTGCCCTGGACACAGCGATCGGGATCATAGGAGGCCCCCCGGATTTTGTGGGTTAAACATAGGTAATTGTAGTACAAAATCTAATATGGGCTAACCTGTAATTGCATTTCAGAAGCTCCAAACACAGACTTAGAAGCCACCATTCTCTCTACAAGTTCAGCAGGAAGTTTTTCACCAGTTTTGTAATGACGTGCAAATGTAGCAAGAACTCTGGGGTCTAGAGCAAAGAATTCCATGAGGATTGAAGGAACTTCAGCAAAGTCTGTGCTGCAGCGAGTACCAGTGACATGCTGATACTGGGTTCTGTTGAAATAAATATATTAATTAAAACTAGAAAATAAGATATGGTTTGAAATAATGAAAATACTTGCTTAAGATTGACGGGACCATCTGGTGGCTTAATTCAGCACTTAATCACCCTCAAAAGGAGGACAACAAATAGCTTACAAATCAAAGCAGTGAATTCAACGCAGGCGAATAAAATCTTTAAGCCACTTAAGAATTAATTGTTTACCAATATACCGGCGCATCATCGTTCAGATATTTGCCGAAGTGTTACATGGCACAACATCCTCTCATTCTCTATCCTACGTAGCCACCTCCCCCACCTTACTTGCTGGCCTCTCGTTTGTTAAGTACTCAAAACAATTTTGTGGAGGATATCAGGGTCAGGTCGGCAGCCAAAAGCAATGGCAGTAAGTAGAACAGTGATCCTTATACAGGGTGGTGCAGAATTCAGTCACCCACCCGGTAGAAATTGGTAACGCTGCCTTTCTATACACCTGTGTAGCCAAGCAGTAAGTTGTGTGGATCATACTATGGATATTATGTTTTAAAAAACAGTATTTGTTAGTAGTCTTGGCAAATCCAACGTCAAGGCTATTAACCTAATTGCAATGACGACTTGTCTATTTTGACTGCTATGTCGTCATTCCAACCGCGGTTAAAAAGAAAACGTCTAGAGTCTACTCCTTATCTTGCTCTAGGAGACGTTGTACATTAACCAAAACTACCACCGAAGGTGAAAAAAGCATAGAAGAGAAGAAAAAGGGGTTTACCTTAGTTACCGCTTAAGGCCCATCCCGTGTTCCGTCATGTGCAGAACCCTGTCGAACGTGCGCATGAGCGACCCTCTCTTGTCATCATTTTTTCACGCGCTCCATTGAATGAAGTCGCTTTTGTTGTGCTCCTTTAATTCACCCTGTTTAGGTTCGTTTCGGCTTATCTGGCCTTCTTTTTTGTTAGACAGATGTTACGTGATCTAGGGCACACGTAAATGGGCTCCTAAGTGTGTATAATGGAGACGCGTGTGGAAAAAGCCTACCGAAGGTACGGGGGCGCCTGGCGTTCCTCGTATATGTTTTTCATTCTTTCTCTTTTCATATTCTTTTTTCCTGTTAGTCTGGGCATAGTTTAGCTTTTAGCTTAATTTAGCCTAGCTCGTTTTCTCATTCAGGAATTGCTATGCCCCTATGAGTTTTCATTTTTTCATAGCCTAGGTGTACCGTTGGTAAACAATCTGAGATTTCGTTGGTGGCGGTGCTGTTTGTAGAGTTTGTGTCGGCCGCATTATTAGCGTTATTCCCGAGTCCCCCCTTTCGAGTCCTTCACTGTCTCAAGGGCCTGGGCGACAGGTGGTTCGTGATACTCCAGGGGTACCCCACGGGGGCCCCTCTTTCACACCACAGGGTTTTTCGCCCCTGACACATTCTCTGCTCACGGCTAGGCCACCCTTTTTCTCACCAGTTTCATTTACTGGTTTTTGTTTTCTCTTCCTGTTTCACCTCCATCCTTTCATAGTCTTTTGCCCAATCCAGGGGTACCTCACGGGGGCCCCTGTTTGTGCGAAACCACCCTCCCTGCCACTTCTCCTCATGGGCTTTGCTCTATCTCTGTGGGTTGGGTGGTTCCTGGGGGTTGTGCCTTCTCTCCCCTGGTGTGTCTTCCTTGCCTCTCCCTTTACCGGTTGAGTCAGGATAAATTCAAGGAAGACACTGCTCAGCTTGATGGCCATCATTGCTTGGAGTTCATAAGGAGATAACGCATTTTTTGTGGCCTTTTTTGGTATTCCCTAGACGCTCCTCTCGCTTTTTTCGGCGCCGGACCATCTCGGCCGGTCCCGCAAATTTGCGGGAGCTCGATTCGGTCCTCTGGGACGTTTCGGCTCCCCGCAAATTTGCGGAGATCGTTGGGGGGTCCCGCAAAATTGCGGGAGGGTGGTGTCGGTACGGTTATGCCTCCATTGGCCCGCAAATTTGCGGTAATAGTTGGCTTTCACTATTGACTTTTTTTATGTCATCTTGTTGCCTGATACTATATTGGTGTATGCACTTTACTGGTGTTATAGGCCCTGCATGTAAGATGTTGAGTGGTGGTTAACACTTTCTCCATCTTTGCAGGTTCTGCTAGTGCTCTTCCGCCTCGGCCGCCCTCCTCACCTACCTCTGTGCTCCCAGTTTAGGGTGAGTACGGATACCTGTTTGCATGTATGTTCCTGTTTCCCCATGCTCCTTCCCTGGTTCTTCTTGGACATTCTCTCCACTTCCTCCTTCGACGTGCTGATTATGGTGTGTGTTCTTCTAGTGCAGGTAGGCTGCCTTGCTTTTGCCTTGGTTGTCGCTCCCTGTGCTTGGAGAGCCACAAGTCCTGCTTACGCCACTCGCTCTGTGTGTCCTCTACGGCCTACCTCCCTGCTCTGTGTGGCATGTGTCTGGCCCTGGTGGATGTGCTGCACCATGGCCCTGGTTCCTCGGCGGCGGCTGTGGCCTCTGCTTCCCTTCCGTCGGTGTGGACGATGGTCTCCCGCCACATTAGGACTGTGGGCCACCGTTCCCCGGCCTTTGTTGCCGACCGCCCTGGGTATCCCTGACCCGACTGAAGGCCGTTCACCTGGCCCTCTCCCTGCTCGGGCCCTCTCCCCTGGGTCCCGCAGCCGGTCATCCCATCGTCGGGGGGTTCCCCAGCTCCGTCCACGCTCTCGCTCGCCTCGTCGTCCGTCCTCTACTGCCCCTCGTCGTCCTCCTGATCGCCTTGCCGACGCCCATCGCCCTCGTCATGGTTCTCGCCCTGAGGCCGGGGTTAGCGGCTCTGCCCCTGTGCACCCTCCCCTGGCCTCTACGGATAGGGGCTCTACTCCCTTCCGCCCGCTTCCCCAGCCCAGACGACTTCCTCTTACGTTGTCCTCTCCGCGCGCGGTTGTTCATGCTGTAGCTGGCCCTCTGCTCCCTCCTCCTACACTGTCCAGGAGGGTCCGCCTGGATGTCGTTGCTTCTCCTACTTCACCTGCTTCAGTGCCTATTCTTCCTTCACGGTCTCGTCCCACGGTGGAGGTCCCTCCCTCCTCCGCCTCGGTGTCGGGCCGCCCTGTTATCTCAGCCCCGGGGATCCTTGCTCTGTTTCCCCCCGCGGCTCCT
>JAGKTK010023103.1:0-13202 GCA_018397895.1 Paralithodes camtschaticus
TTAAGTACTGTATTTTAAGTACTGTAATAGGGCAGGTGCCCAACCCCGAAAGGGGTTGAAATAGGGGAGCTATCCCCTCGCCTAAGGCGGCTTTCTAGGGCCTTTCCTAGCTGATGCTGAGAGGATTGGGTTCTAGTCATGTGGTGATGGGCTGGTCTATCAGAGTGAGAACTGAGCAATCTCTGCCATACCCATAGCTTACTCTGACTGTTCCTTTTACTTATATATTTTCTAGATCTCAAGTGACGGCGTCTCTTCCGTGGATTGACCTCCCAATCTACCATGATTGGAAGCCAAAGCGTCACATTTTTCCTTTGCCCCTCAACTTTCTCTTCATAATTGCTGAGGGGCACAGGGCCCTGGGTGGGGCTTTGGTTTCCCGGGCGTTTCCGCACCCTCCTTAGCTCCCCGCCATGGAGTGGCTTCGGTCACCCAGGCTTTATTGTGGTCGGCAGGGAGGGTTCTTTGGGGGCGCTCTGTTATGGCCTTGGCCTTGTTCGGGGCCTTGGGGCTGTTCAGCCAGGCAGCTTGAGGAACAACAACAACAACAACAACAAGTACTGTAATAAAATCTCAACAGTATGTACAATCTATATATTTGATAGACATTAACAATATTTACATAAAAGTACTGTACCTATATCTATGTATCATATATACAGTACACAATATCCTGTATTTCTCACCATGTAAACTGCCAAGTTTTTAACAATATTATTCAACTTGTACCATATTGAATTTAAATGCTGAGTATTGAATAAATATTGAGGATCAGGGGCAAAACAATACTTATATCAAAGTACTTTGTTTTACAGTAGTGTAATGTAACATGCATTATATGTAAATTTGTCTATGCTAATGAACACAATTGGTTTAATAATACTGTACTGTATAAGTCAATATACAGTACAGGTACAGGTCTCCCTCGATTTACGATTGGATTACGTTCCTGAAAACCCAATCTTAAACAGAAAAATCAAATAGCAAACCCTAACATTAATGAGGTAAATGAGGATGTGTTCTCAGACCAACCAAAACACAAACACAAACTCCTAAAAATCTATAATGATATCATAAATTGTGGCATCGGATAGTGAGGGAGACCTGTACTGTAAATACCTTACTGTATAGTGTTAACACCTTTATCGGCGACGTCTTTTCGATTGTATTGTAGTTGTTTAGACGATTTTGTACTTTAAGAAAAAGGGTTAAGAGAGATACTTTGAACCTGTTAATTTCTGGAGGCCCTTTTCAAACTGCACAAAAACTGTCTAATAGTAGTCAGAATAAGTTAAGAAGACGTAGCCGGTACAGAAGGGGTTAACTGCTATTCCTGGCTCCATAAAACTTGTCAATTTATATACTGTATGCTATTTGTAGTGCCATATTACAAGTTTCACTAGTATCTTTGATATTTATCAACAGGTTTATTCTGTTTAGGTGAATGTATACATTTTAATGTCTTTTAACTTTTTCATCTCTATTATTCAGACATGTTATGCTTATTCAAAGACATGTTATGCTGCATAAATTGGCATTTAATATTTTTGTCCAAACCATTAAATAACATTTAAACTGTCATTTTTAGTAATGTCATGTAAATAAATTAACTAATAAAATTAATAAAACCCTACAATTAATTCCTAAAATTTAATAAAATCTTTAGCCCATACAACACCTAATTTTATTCATCAAATATTCTGCTGGTGCCAATTGTGTTGCAAAGGTGATAAGACTGAATATATACAAAAAAGGTTAGGGTAAATGAAAGCCGAGTCTGTGAAGGCCAGTATGAGCACAAGAAAAGCCTGGGGTTATCATAAAACATGAGCACCAGTGTGGCATCATTCACGGCTGGGCAGCTCCACACTGACACACTAAAAATCCAGCCAGCCTCTCAACTCCGAATTGAAAATTCTGTTTTGACCTCCGTCAAGAACCAACGAGAGGCTTATTACTGCTCATCTCAGTCTTGTTGTTACGAGAGGCTTATTACCGCTCATCTCAGTCTTGTTGTTGTTCTTCTGCTTGTAGGACTTGATCAGCCGAAAGAGTTGTCAGGGGGAAGAGAGATTAGGAAGGAGAAGGGTTTGGAGCGGCTGGGTGATTGACAGAGTTCGACGGAGGCCTTCAGTGCTTTGAAACACTTGGTCATGAAAGCACTGCACATTTCACAGTCAACTGGGTACTATCTGTGGCACATTGGTTAGCGTGCTTGACTCAAGACCAAGAAAACTTGAGTTCATTCCCTGGGCAGGATGAAAACAGATGGTTGATCTCCTCACACTGGAACCTGGAGTTAGTGGACATTAATTTTGTAACATTATTCATATTTGTTTTCACCAACCCACCAATTAATTTACAAATAAACCTAATCAATGAAATCAATGAAAGTAATGAATATATGTGGTACTCCAAGAACTCAAACCAAAATTCCGCACACTAAGCATTAGGCTATCAAGACAGTAGGTAAACTGTGGTAATCTAGATAATAAATGTTCAGTAGTCCATGACGGGCTAGATAACACACCCAAATTACATATTACAGGCCCCAAAGAGATAAAGGTGAGCACCACAGCAATTTTTTTTTTTTTTTTTTTTTTTTTACCTCGGAGTCACATGACGAGACTCTCATAGGGCTGGCTGCACCACAACAAATTGCAGCCCCTAACTTTACTTTAAGCTTTTACTGCACAGTCACCTCTCTTCCATATCTTGTAAGTTGAAGCCATTAGTAAATCTTCCTCCTTTACTGCTCATGCTTCATTATCAAAGAGCACTAAGCTTCTCACACCTCCCTGGTTCCCTTACTGTCAACCACCAAGATCATTCCTCACACACCGCTCCCCCACCACATTCCCTCTTCCTTTCAATAATTGCTTTGTGACTACATTATTTACTTAATTCACTAATTGATCCAGTGAGATCTGTTTCACCTTCTATATGGTACCTCTCTTTTCGCCCTATGTATAAATATCAAGTTGAGTTGAAATATAGTAAGAAGAGATTCTTTATGAGCACGAGTTCTAAGATATTCCTATCATATCCATAGACTTAAAGTGAGGTCAATACAATATTAATGAGAACTTTCAGCAAAGATTTAATCAAGTATGAATTGGTACTTCAAAATTACCGATTTATTGTTTATTTACCCCCTTTGCCACCACATGACAAAGTGCCCAGGTTTCACACACTATAGTGGACTTTGATTTTACCACTGGTGCCAAATTCAATAACGTGTGTCAACAGAGAAAGTATGAGGCTGATATTGGTCAGTGTCAAACAGGATCAATTTTGTTGAAGACTTGAATGAGTATGAGAAGGAATACTATAAACTTTAACATGAAATAGCATTGTTTTAGATCATTCAACACTTCCAAAGACATAATTTGAACTATATAACATAATATTATCTTAACATATACAATAATAAAGAGTAAAAGTAATGGACTCGGCTTTGGTTTGACACCCTGATATTGGTGTCACAGCACATGAAGTTGGGGTTCCATAACACCGACACAGTATTGAAGGGGTTAAGCAGTAAATGAGTAAAGCTCTTAACAAGTAGCAAATAAAAAAAAAAAGTAAATTAATATAAATTTTAGGACCTTTGAATAGTTATATGTGAGCACTACTAAATTTGTTAATGTGGAGAACTTGCGCTTAATACAATAAACAACAACTACTTTTATAACTAATATTTGTACTGCATTACCTTTATTACCTATGTCTTGTATAAAGCAGCTTCAACTCGCGTCTTCTTGTGGTCGAGGTCAGTCATGAGAGCGTCGACCATGTTCTGCGTGGTTACCTCCCGGCCCAGGAACTCACCCACCATGGCTCGAGGGGGTTTGCCTCCACCATGACTTAGGACCTCACTACGATACTTCTCGCCCATTTCCCTGACAAAAATAGTACACCGTATAAATATAGCAAAACTGACAATCTATATTTTATTAATTTCACCACAACACCAAACACCCCCAATGAAATTAATTAAAGTATATATGATCCGCCGGGATTCGAACCCGGGTTATCACACAGATTTTTGCCACCTTAACCATTACACCACCAGGTTGGACTTCAAAACTGGTGTCTAGTATTTCAGCCATAATATCCTGTGGATTTTACAGATCCATATGGAGTCTGAACTAAAATTCTTCAAAACACTTATCATTGAATACAATATAATACTAAAGATTACACGCATTTCCATATTAATCCCTACAACACACAGTGAACTCGAAGTGTTTTATTACCAGGATTGATAAAAACAAAAAATATCTTCAAACTCAGTATTTTACATATAAATTTCCTGACCTGAGCAGTCACTGCACCGACAGAGCCTCTGACTGATTGACTTACTTTAAACTTTTGTGTTGTTATTATTATACTGTATACAATATGTATTTTCTATATTTATGTAGTAAAACTTATGAGCAAGTTTTACAATTTAAATTCATACAAAAATCTATAACATTTGTATGATGCCTACTAGATGAGACAGAGATCAGGAAAAGGCATTAGACCGGATGCCCAGGGAAGTAATGCAGTGGGCTATGAGAAAGCTCGGCGTGGAGGAGTGGCTGGTGCGTGTGATAATGAGAATGTATGAGGGGTCACAGACAGCAGTTAAGAGTGAATGGGGGCCTGAGCGAAAAGTTCCCAGTGAAAGTTGGAGTTCACCAAGGTTCAATGCTGAGCCCATTACTGTTTGTTTTGGTTCTGGAGGCTTTGTCGAGGGACTTTAGGACAGGACTCCCATGGGAGCTGTTCTATGCAGATGATCTGGTTCTTATTGCAGATAGTACGCAGGAAGCAGAGGCAAAGTTTATAAGATGGAGGGAGGGCATGGTAAACAAGGGTCTAAGAGTTAACATAGATAAAACAAAGGTCATGATTAGTGGAGTATGGCGTGGAACTATGGAAAGAAGCGGCGACGATCCATGCGCATTATGCGGGAAGGGGGTGGGAAGTAACTCAATTCAATGTTGCGTCTGTAGTGACTGGGTACACGAGAGATGTAGTGGAGCTAGAGGACCTTTGACAAGAATCATAGACTTTGAATGTGCAGTGTGCAAGGGAGGCCTGTCATTGTTGATTTCGACATTTCGAACTTGCTCATGTAGTAATGTACACCCTATGTGGTGGATTGTGTTCTTTTATTTAATAATTTTCATTTTAGTAAGCGTTGTTTCCACATAGCGATTTTGATAATTTAATTTGACTTTATATTGTCCTTGTCCCAATTTTGGTTTGTTTAAGTTTGCAAGTTTTACATTTTAATTGTAACGCTGGAGTGTGTGAATAAGCTCCGCTACCTGGGCAATACGGTTTCTGCCGGAGATGGCGCTGAAGCTGCCTCCATTGCTGGGGAAAGTTTAGAGAGCTGTTGCCACTCCTGACCATAAGAGGGCTCCCACCCCACCTTCTCAGGGACAGGGTATTGAGCAAGGAATTAGGAAGGCGTCTGGGTATTAGAAGTGTCAGTGAAGTGATGCGCACGAGCCGACTTGGTTGGTTTGGACACATGGAGAGGATGGATGATCAGAGTTGGTTGAAAAAATGCCGGACTGTGAACGTGGGGAGAGCTGCGCGTAGCGGTGGACCTAGAATGACGTGGGCTCGAGTACTCCGGTACAATCTCAAAATAAAGAACTTGACAACAGAGGCAGCCCTTGACAGGGCCGCCTGGAAATCCGCCATTTAGAACGTGAGACTGCAAACACATTCTCTGTGGACAAAAACGGTCTTTAAACTTGTATGTATACAGTATGTATGTATGAGACAGAAAGGGGCGAGGGAATGCGAAAGTGGTCCCGGACCCTAAGAATTGGAACTTTAAATGTTGTTTCTGTTCGGGCTCTTCTTAAGTCGGCCACCCCCAGCTATGGGGTATGTGCCTGAGTATATACATACATACATACATACATATGTATTGACAAATGGAATGGGCTGGAGGAGGAGGTGGTAGGGGCAAGGAACATCCATATTTTCAAGAAAAAATTGGATAAAAAGTAGACTGAGAGACGGGACAACACGAGCTTAGCTCAACTCCTGTAAACTACAAGTAGGTAAATACAATTAGGTAAATACATATAATGATATCTAACATGCAATACAGTATTGTGTATGTATATACTGTACCAGACCTATGAGTTTCGTATGGAGCTCAGTGGTCTGGTTAATCTGCTTTACATAACTAACTAACTCAGGCACATACCCTATAGCTAGAGAGACCTAGGATCACTAAGGATCTCCAGAACTTTCCCGGCCCCAGAACTCCCGGAGAGGTTCCGGTCTCAGAAGGCAGACACGCAGCGGAGCACACCACAATGCCCACCCACCTCACATCCAGGCATGACTCTTCATAAACACCGGCTCCCCAGGCCAGGTGCCTGACGGACTATTATCTAGTCCAACTGGCGCCCGACTCCCTCTCCCAACGACCGCGTTATTACTCATCTATTTATTCACAAGCATTCTCCATTCCTTCTTATTCATTACCACTTCTTTTGCCTGTTCTACAGTCATCCCTCTACCTTCCAACACTTTTATTGCATCATTTCTCTCCATCTCAACGGAGGTCTTCCTACCCCTCTACCTCCCCTTTTATCTGACTCATATACTCTCTTTGTAAGCCTTTGATCTCCCATTCGCTCAAAATATCCATACCAGCACAGCACCATTCTGTCCACTCTGGCCGACAAGGGTTCCTGCTGTCCCACTCTCCTACATATATACCTTTTCATTCCTCAATCTGTCTCTACGTGTCACTCTACACATACTCCTCAAGCAGTTCATCTCCATCACATCCAACTTGCTTCTCTCTTGTGCTTCAGAGCCCATGTTTCAGCCCCATACATCACTGTTGGTACAACTATCCCTTGATACATTGCACTTTTAGTTTTCATTCCGAGATTTCTCACCTTCCACATAGTATTACAGTACTTCCAATTGCTCTGAAAACTTTCCTGTTTTCACATACTCTCTGTCTTACCTCCATTTCCACACCTGTGTCCCTGCTGTATTGATTTATTCTGTTTCAACGGTAATATTATGCTAAAGAATAATCCTCATCAATGTAAACATGTGAGGTAGAGGAGCTTCTTGAGCCAACGGTACATATTATATTTGACAGTATACCTGCTAAATGGGTCCTGTGAGAAGTACTTTTGCCATATCCAGGAAGCTACAGCTCGGGAGACCAGGTAAGCATAATACTTGGCTCCATAGCCCACTAGATGACCAAACCTCAGCTGCCAAGCCTAAGGAAAACATTCAAAATTATTGTTACAAATTATTATTTGCTATACAGTACCAATCTGTTAATTTGATATACTGTACGTGTAAATCATACTTTATTCATGGAATATTGTAATTCGACTTATACTTCAAATCCAACCCGATAGCACTATCGTTAGCGAGTGCTTTATGTTTTTTGTACTATTGTTGATAACTTGTCAAATTGCAAATTTAGCTTATTTAATTTGATATTATTATTATTTTAATTTGATATAAATTGTAGTTTCTTTATTCATACATAATTTAGTAAAATTTACCAGACCTATGATGTAAAGTCAGTGAAAATAGGCTAGCCTAAACAGATCGGATGCGGAAATACCCTGAGCCGACCAGGCCAAGAGGGATATCTCTATTGGTCTAACTGGTAAGGTGTCTGCCTCACAACCCAAGGGTCGAGAGTTCGTGCCCCCACCAGGGCTTGATATTTTCGGGAGGCTATTCCCGCATCTAACAAAGTTTAGGTGTGCTGGTAAAATTGTTCAGATGGTTGAGAGTAAGATCGGAGCTCCATAAATCCTCTTACTGGTATGGTGTAAAAAACAATTCCTACAATGAGAGTTCGGTATGGAGCTCAGTGGTCTGGTTAATCTGCTCTACATAACAATAACAACCAGAAAGTCCCGGACTTCCCATATTGACTAATTCCTTTAACGTGAGAATAGTGCATTGTGATATGTGCGATTAGTTTGCTTGGGAACCAGATTAACTTGCTCATGTAGTGATGTACACCCTATGTGGTGGATTGTGCTTTTTTTATTTCTAAATTTTATTTTATTAAGCGTTATTTACACATAGCGATTTTGATTAGTTCTTTTGCATTAATCTTGTGTCGTCCCAGTTTTGGTTTGTTTGTTTTACAAGTTTTACAATTTAATATGTGGTTGTTTTGTTGGCAGGGAAGATCAACACACACCAGTGTGTACAAAATTAAATAATTATTAGCTACAAATGACAAGTAAATAAGGCTGATAATAAGTATAGGCCTAATGCGTTACAACTTTTAGAATAAAATTAAGCCAGCCCATTAAGAGCCTCATTATGTGACACGATGGTCTGATTAAACTACTTATTAAAACAAAAATAATATCTAACTATGCAACTTCAAGTGTATGCACATGTAATTATAGCACTTACTGTATTTTGAACATAAGGGAGGCCATAATATTCATTCTGAACCTCCTCTAAGATAGTAGTAGTTGAAGTTGACTTGTCCCATCTCTCTTGCCCATGAAGTCTTTGGTCCAGCAGGGAGTAAAAGTTCTGTGAGGGGGATACATAACCATTAATCATTATCTTGTTGCTTTCAATGCTTCCAAAACCCAATTTCTCCATTTATCTACCTGTCAAGAACTCCCACATATACTTCAACAATACACAAATCAACCCTTCATCTTCTCTCAGTATTATCGGTGTCTCTTTTTCTTCTGACCTCAATTTGAATTGAAAGACCATATTAATTACCACCCTTGCTAAAACAGCTTCCCAGAAACTGGGTGTGCACAGCTTCTTGCTCTGTAAAGGGGCAGAGTGCGTCCATGTATCGAGTAGGCCTATTGTTCGCATGTGTGGGGAGGATCCTCTCACACAGCACTTCTTGACAAAGTAGAAAAGAAAGTCTTTCGTCTCATTAACTCACGTCCACTCACTGACTATTTGCAATCTATCTATTCTCTCCTGCGGCACCCGTTATATGATGGGCACCATTTTGAGGCTATTATGGGTGCTGAGAGAGAGACCGGGCGTTGGAGGGACCATAGGCGGGCTCCAACCACTCGCCACGGCTGCACGGCGTACACTGAAGTCCTACACACGGCTCTCTCACTCATAGGCTCTTTCCCACACACCGAAGTGGTGATATACACACGACACCCCGTTCTTTGAGAGTTAATAAACAAGCCTGTTACCATTCTATCTGCACCCTTCGTAGTTTACAGAAAGTAAGTATAATAGTACAGTACTTACAAAGAAATTGTCGAGTGATAAACATATACTCTAACATTGGCTTAATTGTTTAGAGCACCAGCACTTTTATGTTTAGTTTACCTTCTCAGAAATTAATTGACGCTGTAAAGTTTGCCTGTACCAAAAGTGCCCTGGACACAGCGATCGGGATCATAGGAGGCCCCCCGGATTTTGTGGGTTAAACATAGGTAATTGTAGTACAAAATCTAATATGGGCTAACCTGTAATTGCATTTCAGAAGCTCCAAACACAGACTTAGAAGCCACCATTCTCTCTACAAGTTCAGCAGGAAGTTTTTCACCAGTTTTGTAATGACGTGCAAATGTAGCAAGAACTCTGGGGTCTAGAGCAAAGAATTCCATGAGGATTGAAGGAACTTCAGCAAAGTCTGTGCTGCAGCGAGTACCAGTGACATGCTGATACTGGGTTCTGTTGAAATAAATATATTAATTAAAACTAGAAAATAAGATATGGTTTGAAATAATGAAAATACTTGCTTAAGATTGACGGGACCATCTGGTGGCTTAATTCAGCACTTAATCACCCTCAAAAGGAGGACAACAAATAGCTTACAAATCAAAGCAGTGAATTCAACGCAGGCGAATAAAATCTTTAAGCCACTTAAGAATTAATTGTTTACCAATATACCGGCGCATCATCGTTCAGATATTTGCCGAAGTGTTACATGGCACAACATCCTCTCATTCTCTATCCTACGTAGCCACCTCCCCCACCTTACTTGCTGGCCTCTCGTTTGTTAAGTACTCAAAACAATTTTGTGGAGGATATCAGGGTCAGGTCGGCAGCCAAAAGCAATGGCAGTAAGTAGAACAGTGATCCTTATACAGGGTGGTGCAGAATTCAGTCACCCACCCGGTAGAAATTGGTAACGCTGCCTTTCTATACACCTGTGTAGCCAAGCAGTAAGTTGTGTGGATCATACTATGGATATTATGTTTTAAAAAACAGTATTTGTTAGTAGTCTTGGCAAATCCAACGTCAAGGCTATTAACCTAATTGCAATGACGACTTGTCTATTTTGACTGCTATGTCGTCATTCCAACCGCGGTTAAAAAGAAAACGTCTAGAGTCTACTCCTTATCTTGCTCTAGGAGACGTTGTACATTAACCAAAACTACCACCGAAGGTGAAAAAAGCATAGAAGAGAAGAAAAAGGGGTTTACCTTAGTTACCGCTTAAGGCCCATCCCGTGTTCCGTCATGTGCAGAACCCTGTCGAACGTGCGCATGAGCGACCCTCTCTTGTCATCATTTTTTCACGCGCTCCATTGAATGAAGTCGCTTTTGTTGTGCTCCTTTAATTCACCCTGTTTAGGTTCGTTTCGGCTTATCTGGCCTTCTTTTTTGTTAGACAGATGTTACGTGATCTAGGGCACACGTAAATGGGCTCCTAAGTGTGTATAATGGAGACGCGTGTGGAAAAAGCCTACCGAAGGTACGGGGGCGCCTGGCGTTCCTCGTATATGTTTTTCATTCTTTCTCTTTTCATATTCTTTTTTCCTGTTAGTCTGGGCATAGTTTAGCTTTTAGCTTAATTTAGCCTAGCTCGTTTTCTCATTCAGGAATTGCTATGCCCCTATGAGTTTTCATTTTTTCATAGCCTAGGTGTACCGTTGGTAAACAATCTGAGATTTCGTTGGTGGCGGTGCTGTTTGTAGAGTTTGTGTCGGCCGCATTATTAGCGTTATTCCCGAGTCCCCCCTTTCGAGTCCTTCACTGTCTCAAGGGCCTGGGCGACAGGTGGTTCGTGATACTCCAGGGGTACCCCACGGGGGCCCCTCTTTCACACCACAGGGTTTTTCGCCCCTGACACATTCTCTGCTCACGGCTAGGCCACCCTTTTTCTCACCAGTTTCATTTACTGGTTTTTGTTTTCTCTTCCTGTTTCACCTCCATCCTTTCATAGTCTTTTGCCCAATCCAGGGGTACCTCACGGGGGCCCCTGTTTGTGCGAAACCACCCTCCCTGCCACTTCTCCTCATGGGCTTTGCTCTATCTCTGTGGGTTGGGTGGTTCCTGGGGGTTGTGCCTTCTCTCCCCTGGTGTGTCTTCCTTGCCTCTCCCTTTACCGGTTGAGTCAGGATAAATTCAAGGAAGACACTGCTCAGCTTGATGGCCATCATTGCTTGGAGTTCATAAGGAGATAACGCATTTTTTGTGGCCTTTTTTGGTATTCCCTAGACGCTCCTCTCGCTTTTTTCGGCGCCGGACCATCTCGGCCGGTCCCGCAAATTTGCGGGAGCTCGATTCGGTCCTCTGGGACGTTTCGGCTCCCCGCAAATTTGCGGAGATCGTTGGGGGGTCCCGCAAAATTGCGGGAGGGTGGTGTCGGTACGGTTATGCCTCCATTGGCCCGCAAATTTGCGGTAATAGTTGGCTTTCACTATTGACTTTTTTTATGTCATCTTGTTGCCTGATACTATATTGGTGTATGCACTTTACTGGTGTTATAGGCCCTGCATGTAAGATGTTGAGTGGTGGTTAACACTTTCTCCATCTTTGCAGGTTCTGCTAGTGCTCTTCCGCCTCGGCCGCCCTCCTCACCTACCTCTGTGCTCCCAGTTTAGGGTGAGTACGGATACCTGTTTGCATGTATGTTCCTGTTTCCCCATGCTCCTTCCCTGGTTCTTCTTGGACATTCTCTCCACTTCCTCCTTCGACGTGCTGATTATGGTGTGTGTTCTTCTAGTGCAGGTAGGCTGCCTTGCTTTTGCCTTGGTTGTCGCTCCCTGTGCTTGGAGAGCCACAAGTCCTGCTTACGCCACTCGCTCTGTGTGTCCTCTACGGCCTACCTCCCTGCTCTGTGTGGCATGTGTCTGGCCCTGGTGGATGTGCTGCACCATGGCCCTGGTTCCTCGGCGGCGGCTGTGGCCTCTGCTTCCCTTCCGTCGGTGTGGACGATGGTCTCCCGCCACATTAGGACTGTGGGCCACCGTTCCCCGGCCTTTGTTGCCGACCGCCCTGGGTATCCCTGACCCGACTGAAGGCCGTTCACCTGGCCCTCTCCCTGCTCGGGCCCTCTCCCCTGGGTCCCGCAGCCGGTCATCCCATCGTCGGGGGGTTCCCCAGCTCCGTCCACGCTCTCGCTCGCCTCGTCGTCCGTCCTCTACTGCCCCTCGTCGTCCTCCTGATCGCCTTGCCGACGCCCATCGCCCTCGTCATGGTTCTCGCCCTGAGGCCGGGGTTAGCGGCTCTGCCCCTGTGCACCCTCCCCTGGCCTCTACGGATAGGGGCTCTACTCCCTTCCGCCCGCTTCCCCAGCCCAGACGACTTCCTCTTACGTTGTCCTCTCCGCGCGCGGTTGTTCATGCTGTAGCTGGCCCTCTGCTCCCTCCTCCTACACTGTCCAGGAGGGTCCGCCTGGATGTCGTTGCTTCTCCTACTTCACCTGCTTCAGTGCCTATTCTTCCTTCACGGTCTCGTCCCACGGTGGAGGTCCCTCCCTCCTCCGCCTCGGTGTCGGGCCGCCCTGTTATCTCAGCCCCGGGGATCCTTGCTCTGTTTCCCCCCGCGGCTCCTTCTGGCCTCCTTTCACCCGGCCAGCCTTCCCACTCCCGTCGTCCTGCTCCTCCTCATTCTTCTCTTCCTGACCTTCACTTACCGTCTCGCCAGGGGGGTACCCCTCCTCTTGCCTCGGTGGGGTTTCGCGAGGTTTCGGGGTCCCCTTTCTCAGGAGCTGACGTGTCGCTGGAAGAGGGGGATGGTGCTGTTTCCCCCTCGGCCGTTCGTGATCGGGGACGAGTCCCTCAACGGCGACACAACCGTCGTCGCTCGCCTTCCTTGGGCCGCGACGCTGCTGGTTCGTGTCGTGGGTCTCGCTCCCGCTCACGCTCGCCCCTGCGGGCCGACCAATCTTGGGGGGGGTCGCCTCTCTCGGATCGATTGTCGGCTATGCAGGGCTGGGTTGTGTCACGC
>JAGKTK010023104.1:0-18362 GCA_018397895.1 Paralithodes camtschaticus
ATAACTGTAGATTGTGTAAATTAAAGTCATTTACTGAGACTTAACAACTACCACCATGTTATAGTGTAAATATCTTCATACACAATGTATTAATAATTGTTACTGTATTTCACTACTTATATTATTTAACTTTACAATTATGTACATTTACTAAACATTCACAAACTGTCTGTAAAGTTGCCAAATCTTACTTATTTAGGAGTCTCACATCAATTTCGGTAGCTCACTTGAATTCCATGAACTCTACGGTTATATCACACCCTCATAGGATGTCAGACGCTAGAATGGTTCAATAATGTGGGTTTAGTTTTTGCAGTTTTGTGTTGACGGTCCAGCAAACTGTCTGTAAGGATGCCAAAGCTCGCTCTTCAGGTTTAACCCCTTCTGTACCGTCGACATCATTTATATTTTAGTCTGGCTACTACTAATGGATATTATTCAGTTTAGGAAAGATCTCTAGCAATGTAATTGGTCCCCTTAAAACTTCGATAGGAGAAATTACAGAAAATTACTTAGAAATGAGCAGTACATTAGATAATCAATTTCTTTCCGTTTTCACTAATGAAAATTTGACAGTTTCCAGAAGTCCGTTAGGTATATAACGATAGTATAGAAAATAGCTTAAGTACGGTTACTATAAGTAGACATTATGTGCTTAACCCTTCTTTGGCGGCGCGCAACTTATGTGTGTGAAATAAATATGGACTAAGTGGCGGTTCACAACTTATGTCATGTGCCATTTTCACCACGTAATGTTGCTGAGAGGGAGAGATGAGTGGTGGGAGAAGCGTAGCAAGCGTATAACTGCCCCAGACCACCTCGGCGGACCTACTGACATGAATCCCACCCTCCTCCACCCTCACGCACTCGCTACACAGGGAATTATGTAGGGAAACTACCTAATTGCATGGTTTTTGCACTCGTGTTGCGCGATCGTTGCAAGAGAACCAGCGTTCGTACAAGGATGGTTGGGGTGTCATTGGAAAGCTCTGTTTATGCCTTTTCAGGGATAGATACTTGTTTTACGCTCTGGGTCTTATTTAGGCATGAAAATGATCACATATGCAACCCTATTTTGGGTAAAAACACCCCGCTGGGCGGTACATATAAATTACCGCCAAGGCCGCTCATAAGGTGTTAAGGAAATTGACAGACTGAAACCTCAAAAATCGCCTGGTCCGGATGAGGTATATGCTAGAATATTAAAATAATGCAGAAATGAGTTAAGTTACCCATTAACATTTCTATTTAACAAGTCATTAGAAACCGGTTTAGGCTAGTTCCAGAAGCTTGGAAGATTGCAAATGTAGTTCCGAGCTTCAAAAAATGATGATAAATCAATAGCATCCAATTACCGTCACATTAGTCCTACATCAATCATAGGAAAGCTACTAGAGTCAATTATTGCTAGGAAAATTAGAAACCACTTAAAAACATTTAATTTAATAAATTCTTCTCAGCATGGATTCACTCAGGGTCTTTCTTGCCTTACTAATTTGCTTAGATTTTTTTTCTTTCTCAGAGGTGTATGAAGCGGTAGATAATGACAAGTCATATGATATAATATATTTAGATTTCAGTAAAGCTTTCGACAGAGTTCCTCATGAGAGATTGATGAGAAAAGTTGAGGCGCATGGAATAGATGGGTCGTTGTTGGGGTGGATTAGGTCATGGCTAATTGGTAGGAAGCAGAGAGTCATCATAAATGGTACTAAGTCAGAGTGGGGATCAGTCAAGAGTGGTGTCCCCCAGGTATCTGTATTGGGTCCTCTGTTGTTTATTATATACATAAATTAGAATTAAATCATAAACCAACGGAAAATAAGGTTCTTATCCCTGACTTTAGAAAAGCAAATTTTAGGGGATTAAAACAATCACTCAGAATTAAAGGGCAGGCAGGAGATTTAGGTCAAGACAATGTAGAATTGGATAATTCAGAGTGTGAGAAGGATCTGGGGGTGCTCGTTAGTAAAGATCTGAAACCCAGAAAACAGTGTATAAGTGTTAAAAATAGGGCAAATAGAATTCTAGGATTCATATCTAGGAGTGTTAGCATCAGGACTGCTGAAGTTTTCTTAAAACTATACTTAGCTCTAGTAAGACCCCATTTGGACTATGCTGTTCAATTTTGGTGCCCTTATTATAGAATGGATATCGATCCTTCAGAGGCAGTCCAAAGAAGAATGACCAAAAAGATACATAATATTAGAAATTTATCGTATGAGGAGAGGTTGAAAGTCTTAGGCCTGCACTCACTAGAGAGACGAAGATGTAGGGGAGACATGATTGAGGTATTTAAATGGATAAAAGGTTTAAATAAGGGTGATATAGATGAGGTATTAAAGCTAAAGAACGGCGACATAACCCGCTCAAATGGTTTCAAGTTAGATAAGTTTAGATTTAGGAAAGATATAGGAAAGCACTGGTTTGGTAATAGAGTTGTTAACATGTGGAATGCACTGCCCAGAACAGTAATTAGCTCAGAAACAGTTGATGCTTTAAGCATAAGTTGGATCCCCATATGGGTGATATGGGCTGGGTGTGAATGGGAGCTGCTTCATGTGGGCCGCATGGCCTTATGCAGTTTCCCTCGATCTTATGACCTTATGTTGTTATGAAATTGGGGTTGGGTGTGACTGGGATCTGCCTTGGTGTGGGCCGATCGGCTCTTTGCAGACTCCCATTTTCTTATGTTCTTATGTTCTTATGACCTTGATATAGGTATAACTAGTAGGATTAGTAAATTCGCAGACAATATCAAAATAGGGAGAACAATAGATTCAGATAGCGACATAGAGTGCCTCCAAAGGGATCTAGATACCTTACACAAATGGTCAGTATATTGGCAGATGAATTTTAACATTGACAAATGCAAGGTATTAGAGATAGGGAAAACGAATACTAATGCTAAATATAAACTTGCTAATACGGAATTAGAAAACTCAGATTGCGAGAAAGATTTGGGTGTGTTTGGTAGCAACGATTTGAAGCCTAGACAACAGTGTATAAGCGTTCGTAACAAGGCAAACAGGATTCTCGGGTTCATCTCAAGGAGTGTGTGTAACAGAACTGCCGATGTAATCTTGAAACTTTAGTTGTCATTAGTGAGACCTTATATGGACCTGTTCAATTCTGGTGCCTTTATTACAGAATGGACAAAGATTCGTTGGAGAGAGTACAGCGAAGAATGACAAAAATGATTCATATTAGAAATCTACCATATGAAGAAAGGTAGACAAAATTAGGCTTACATTCGTTAGAAAGACGCAGAGTTAGAGGGGATATGATAGAAGTGTCCAAGTGGGTTAGTGGGATAAATATAGGAGACATGAAAAATGTACTGAAGCTCAGTGGTATCGAAATAACTCGAACAAATGGTTTCAAATTAGATAAATTTCGTTTCAGAAAAAAATATAGGCAACTATTCGTCTGCCCTATCTTTAATACCTTGTATTTGTCAATGTTAAATTTCATCTGCCAATTTACTGACCATTTGTGTAAGTGCAAGGTATCTAGATCAGTTTGGAGGCACTCTATGTCGGTATCTGAAACTATTGTTCTCCCAATTTTGGTATCTTCTGCGAATTTACTTATCCTACTAGTTATAGGCATATTGGTTGGGTGTGAGGGGGATCTCGGCCTAAAGTGTTCTTGGACAAAAGTATCTAGGAGTAAAGTGATCTGGGGCACATCCATCCACAACCAGCGACGTCTGTTATAATTTATTCTATGTATATTCAGACGATATTATGCAGCTTAGGAAGGGTCAGTGGTAGTTTAAAGCGTTGATTGAGATAGCGTGAAGCCTTATAATTGCTAGAGATCCTTCCTAAACTGAATAAAATACATTAGTAGTAGCCAGACTAAAATATAAATGATGTCGACGGTACAGAAGTGGTTAAACCTGAAGAGCAAGCTATGGCATCCTTACAGACAGTTTGCTGGACCGTCAACACAAAACTGCAAAAACTAAACCCACATTATTGAATCATTCTAGCGTCTGACATCCTATGAGGGTGTGACATAACCGTAGAGTTCATGGGATTTAAGTGAACTCTCGAAATTGATGTGAGAATCTTATATAAGTAAGATTTGGCATTCTTACAGACAGTTTGTGAATGTTTAGTAAATGTAATTAATTGTAAAGTTAAATAATATAAGTAGTGAAATACAGTAATAATTAATAATACGTTGTGTATTATGATATTAACATAATGACATGGTGGTGGTTGTTAAGACTTAGTAAACAATGTTAATATACATAATCTACAGTTATTAATTGGTAGTAGTAAACATTTCTTTTGAATGGATATGAAAGTATTTTTTACACTACAAGTGTAGTATAGGAACTCCAATCCATGCAAGACTATTTTTTTTTCTAATAACATTTGTTACTATAGTCCATTAACTACAACCAGGCCAGGATTCTTAACCCCTAAACCACTATAACCCCTAAAATACCAGAGCAATCGTGCCCATATGTCTATCATTTGGGAAGTCAATCAGTAAATAATAATAATAATAATAATAATAATTAAAAAGCAAAAAATAATAATTATAGAAATACTAATAGGTGTGAACATTTGCAGCCTACTTGCTCCAGCCCTTTTTTAGTTACAGATTTCCACCTCATCATCGTGGACAGACTATACCCGAAGATGTGCAGCAGTGTTGCCAAGTTAGCTCCTTTACCGCTAGGTCTACAAACAAGTATTAAGGGGAGATTTTCACTTAAAGGAAAATTATTCAAACTCCCTTCTCCTTCATGGTTAGCCCCATTAGTTTTGAGATTTTAAGACGTTAATCCCATTAGTTTGGCGATTTTAAGACATTTCGCTCAATTTGTCAATTCTTAGACCTATCCTGCCATTAAGGTGTCGATTTTTTCCTGGCGATCGATAGCGAGCCTGTAATTTTAAGAGGAATAGGCCTTCGGCAGGGACATTATCTACAGACAAATTTACACATTTATCGTGTGGGGGGTTTAGGAAGTGTTTTTTTAAGTTTGAGAGAGATCTAGCAAGGAAACTAAAATATAAATGAAATAATAGACACAAGAAAACGCCACCAGCCCCTTAAGGGATATTTATTAACGAAGAATGACACAAATTATCCATAATATTAGAAATCTTCCATATAAAGGAAGGTTGAAGAATTTGGACTTACATTCGTTAGAAAGGCACAGAGTTAGTAGGGATATGATAGAGGTGTTCAAGTGGGATCAATAAAGGGGACATGAAAGATATACTGAAGCTCAGTGATAGCGAAAGAACTTTAACAAATGGTTTCAAATTAGATCAATTTTGTTTCAGAAAATATATAGACAAATATTGGTTTGGTAATAGAGTTGTAGATAGGTGGAATAGGCTACCAAGTGGGATCAAGAACGATAGACAAAATTAAGATAAAATTAGATAGTGCTAGCAACAGGACTGCTGAAGTTTTCTTAAAACTATACTTAGCACTAGTAAGACCCAATTTAGACTATGCTGTTTAATTTTGGTGCCCTTATTATAGAATGGATATCGACCCTTTAGAGGCAGTCCAAAGAAGAATGATGAAAAAGATACGTAATATTAGAAATTTATCGTATGAGGAGAGGTTGAAAGTCTTAGGATTATACTCACTAGAAAGACGAAGATGTAGGGGAGACATGATAGAGGTATTTAAATGGATAAAAGGTTTAAATAAGGGCGATATAGAAAGGGTATTAACACAATAAGAGCGGGCGGGGCGGTATATTTGACCGTACCGCCCAGCGGGGGATTTTTACCCTAAATGGGTTTGTTTCCGTGCTCTTTTTCATGCATAAACATGACCTAGAGCGTAATACACGTATGTATCCCTGAAAGGGCGTAAATTGAGCTTTCCAATGACACCCGAACCATCCTTCTACGATCACTGGTTGTCTTGCAACGATCGTGCAACACGAGTGCAAAACACCTAAAATACGGTAATTTCCTTATATAATTCCCTGTGTGGCGAGGGAGGGAGGGAGGGTGGATGTAAGTGGAGTAAAGCTCAGTAGGTCCACGGCGGCCGTGGCGAGCGGTCAGGAGCTAATCTATGCTCCTCCCACCGCTCTGCTCTCTCTCAGAGCACATTACGTCCTCAAAATTGCACTCGACAATAGCTGGGCCCCGCCACATAGTCATATTTATTTCACTCAACAATAGCCGGGTGCCGCCAGTTAAGGGTTAAAGCTAAAGAACGGCGACATAACCCGCTCAAATGGTTTCAAGTTAGATAAGTTTAGATTTAGGAAAGATATAGGAAAGCACTGGTTTGGGAATAGAGTTGTTAACATGTGGAATGCACTGCCCAGAACAGTAATTAGCTCAATCAATGAAAATGAGTAGTGAAAGGGGATTAGGGCGGAAGTGGAGATAGGCAAGAATTAGTTGGATGAAGTGAATTTTAGCAGGAGAAAAAGAGTCCAGGATTAACTGGAGCTGCCTGATGGTTTTTCAGATGGTGGGGGGTCGGCATTACTAAGAAGACGGCTGGACCTGACCAGGGAGGGACTGGGTCGAGAGCTGGGAGGCTGGAACTGTGGGCTATTGTATGGATAGGGAATTTAAGGACATATATTTATCCTCCCGGCCCGACTGGGAGTCCCGTACTAATAGCCCAGTTATGCCCTGTTTTTCTACAGGTTTAACTTGGGTAATGTGAGTTCTAAATGACTGGGTATATAAGGCTACATGCACAATACAAGATATGAGGAATAGAGAACACAAAGAAACACATGGTAGCAAGTTACACGATCAAGTTTATTTATATACCACTGCAGAATACTCGTGCAAGACAATATAATAGAATCGAACAACACTAGCATAAGTGGATCTGGATGGAGCCTAGTCTCCCACTTCGAACGTTCAGGTATTAATCTTCTGATCACTGGCTTTAATTCAACAGGTTTATATACCGAAGACCATCAATGTTACTTATAGAATCATATTCACTGTTAGATTTATTACTGGTAGCTCTGGTGCACAAGTAGTAGTTCACAGACTAGATTAGACACGCGTATTTTAGAGTATGGGAATTCTAGTAACCTCAGGGGGTACTGATCTAAGTTTTATATTCTTGTCTCAGAAATACATAGAACGCAAATCAGTGGGCGAACATTCAGATATCACTAGGGTTTCCTTCTAAGTAATAATATCTGGGTATATGGTTGATTACGAGAGTTAGTATCGCCTGTTAATTATTGAACACTGATACGCTTAGCACTTCCTAATTAAGAACATAAGAACATAAGAAAATGGGAGTCTGCAGAAAGCCGATTGGCCTAAGCAAGGCAGATCCCTGTCCCACACAACCCCAAATCAATTACAAAGCCCAATTATAGGCTTAATACTCTGAGGATCATCTTACCAAAACGGTTAGAGATTAACGCAGGATTATGGGGGTCTGCAGAGCGCTGATTGGCCCAACCCCCAACCCGGCTGATCCCCCTTCACACCCAACCCTTCTCGTCCATATGTTTATCCAATTTTATCTTAAAGCTCCCTACAGTTTTAAATCCCACTATAGCACTTGGTAGTCCATTCCACCCATCTACAACTCTGTTACCAAACCAATATTTGCCTATATCTTTTCTGAAACGAAATTTATCTAATTTGAAACCATTGGTACGAGTTCTTTCGCTATCACTGAGCTTTAGTACATTTGTCATGTCCCCTTTGTTAATCCCACTAACCCACTTGAACACCTCTATCATATCCCCTCTAACTCTGCGTCTCTCTAACGAATGTAAACCTAATTTCTTCAACCTTTCTTCATACGGAAGATTTCTAATATTATGGATCATTTTTGTCATTCTACGCTGTACTCTCTCCAATGAATCTATGTCCATTCTGTAATAAGGACACCAAAATTGGACAGCATAATCCATATGGGGTCTCACTAATGACAAGTAAAGTTTTAAGATAACATCAGCAGTTCTGTTACTCACACTCCTAGAGATGAACCCGAGAATCCTGTTTGCCTTATTACGAACGCCTATACACTGTTTTCTAGGCTTCAAATCATTGCTAACAAACACACCTAGATCTTTCTCGCAGTCTGAATTTTCTAATTCTAAATTAGCTAGTTTATATTTAACATTTGTTTGCATCTTCCCTATCTTTAATACCTTGCATTTGTCAATGTTAAACTTCATCTGCCAATTTACTGACCATTCATGTAAGGTATCTAGATCCCTTTGGAGGCACTCTATATCGCTATCTGAATCAATTGATCTCCCCATTTTAGTATCGTCTGCGAATTTACTTATCCTACTAGTTATACCTAAATCTAGGTCATTTATGTATATAAGAAACAACAGGGGACCTAATACCGATCCCTGGGGGACACCACTTTTGACTGCTCCCCACTCTGACTTGGTACCATTTATGCTGACTCTCTGTTTCCTACCAATTAGCCATGACCTAATCCATCCCAACAACGCCCCACCTATTCCATGTGCCTCAACCTTTCTCATCAATCTCTCATGAGGGACTCTGTCGAAAGCTTTACTGAAATCTAAAAATATAATATCGTATGCCTTGTCATTATCTACTGCTTCATATACCTCTGAGAAAAAACTAAGCAAATTAGTAAGGCAAGAACGTCCCTGAGTGAATCCATGCTGAGAAGAATTGATTAAGTTAAATGTTTCTAAGTGGTTTCTCATTGTTCTAGCAATAATTGACTCTAGTAGCTTTCCTATGATTGAAGTGAGACTAATGGGACGGTAATTGGATGCTATTGATTTATCACCTTTTTTGAAAATCGGAACTACATTTGCAAGTTTCCAAGCTTCTGGAACTATACCTGTTTCTAATGAATTGTTAAAAAGAAATGTTAATGGGTAACTTAACTCATCTCTGCATTCTTTTAATACTCTGGCATATACCTCATCGGGGCCAGGCGATTTCTGAGGTTTCAGTCTGTCAATTTCCTTAAGCACATCATTTCTACTTATAGTAACCGTACTTAACCTATTTTCTATACTATCGCTATATACCTTACGGACTTCTGGAATCTGTGCCAAATTTTCATTAGTGAAAACGGATAGAAACTGACTATTTAATGTACTGCACATTTCTAAATCATTTTCTGTCATTTCTCCTATCGAAGTTTTAAGGGGGCCTATTTTATCTCTAACTTTAGATTTATATAGCTTTGAGTCATTGGCTATCCTGATTTCATAATTTCTTTTGTCTGTCCTTATACATTTTTTAACCTCTCTTGATAGATTCTGATAGTAAGCAAGTAGGTGAATTTCGCCTTTCTTAATTTTTCGATATATTCCTCTCTTTTTTCCTAGAAGGTCTAATAGTCTATTATTCATCCATTTGGGTTGGTTCTGTGTTGATCTAAATTTTCTTTTAGGGATATATTTATTTTGAGCATTGTGGAGTGAAGCAATAAACTGGTTATATGTAGGTGTCAAGTTTAACTCTGGCATATCCTGACTTAATTGCTTAACAATAGGGTCCACCCTTAAGTCTCTTCTTAGCCCACCATAATCGGCTTTTCTGAAATCTGGGATAAGTGTCGTATTCTCTTTAGCATTCCCTGTCCATTGTATATTAAAATAAATAGATTTATGATCGCTATTTCCTAGGTGGTCACCAATCTCTACATTATTTATCATATGTTCATTGTTACTGAAAACTAAATCAAGAATATTAATACCTCTAGTCGGCGTATCTATGAATTGAAATAAAAAACTATCTTGTACTACCTCAATAAACTCTACTGAATCGGAGTCGCCTATTTGGTGCTGCCAATCAATGTTCGGAAAATTAAAATCCCCCATAATGCACACATTGCTAAACCTTGATGCTATTTTAATTTCCTCCCATAACGATTTTCCGCCATTTCTACTCATATTAGGCGGTCTATATATAACTCCAATAACTATGATCTCACTACCTTCGTTAACCTCTACCCAAACACTTTCATTATCATTATTTAGTCTAATACCTGATTTAATACAGCTTTTTAATGTACTCCTGACAAACACTGCTATACCCCCGCCCCTCCTACTTGTTCGGTCATATTTAAACAAACTATATCCTGGAATATCAAATTCTGCTAAAAAATGCCTAGATTCTGTATTAATCCACGTTTCAGTTAGCGCTATTATGTCTATATTTTCTGTGCTAACGAGTGCTCTAAGTTCGTTCATTTTGTTACATAAACTCCTACAATTTGTATAATATACCCTCAACCTATTACTTTTATTTGCAACTAATTTTCTATTGTGTTTAGCTAACTTATTATTTCCTGTTGAACTACTAGCTCTAGACGGAAATTCTACTCTATCAGTATTCTCATCTTTACTATCAGTTACTTGTGTAGTGTTATCGATACTACTATTACACATCACTATATCCGCACTATCTTGACTGATTATTTCTATTTTACTCACTGGTTTGTCACATGAAGTACCTGCTCCATATGGAGACAGTATTTTACTTACACACCCAGGTTTTTTTAACGAAACCCCGCAACAATCTTGTCAAGTGAGCTGGCCAAGGTCGAAACTCCTAGTCGAGAGAGATGTACTCCATTCTGGGCATACAGTTCATCCTTACCATAAAAGAGGGACCAGTTATCCAGGAATGGAATAGTATTTGCCTTACAATACTTCTCCAGCCGGCTATTTACACCAATAGCCCTGGAGGACCATTCCTTCCTTACCCCTCTTCTAGGCAGGATACTGTTTACCACAGGAACTCCACCTTTTTCCTTGATCCTCTCCAACATTTCCTGATACTTGGAGAGCAACTCCTCAGTCCTGCATCTCCATATGTCGTTGCTCCCTGCGTTGAGGAAGATGATGGGGTCCTCCCCACTCACTTCCATGACAGCATCTATCTTCTCAGCCACCCTCCCGACTCCGGCACCAGGCACGCAGACAACTTTACCAACCTGAGTGTTTGTTGCCCTGCCAAGGTATCTAACCAATGAATCACCGACAATGAAAATAGACTTAGCTTTTTCCTTTTGTCGGCGTGTAGCAGTAGTTGTTGCAGCAACAGCAGCAGACTCCCCCCCCTCCCCTCTCACTGCCTCGATGATCGCCACTTCATCGCCATCACTCTCATCAGCCAAGATGCTGAAGTTGTTGTGGGTCTTGACTGGCTGCCTTTTCAGCTTGCAGGCCGTTGCACTAGTTGACACCACTTTCCAAGGGGCTTCACGATCCCTGGGAACACTTCCGGTAGCCTCACACTTCTTCTCCGCCATAGCTAGTCTCAAGGCCAAATTTTCATCTTTGAGACACTGAATCTCCTGCTCCACACTCTCCAGTCTTTCTTGCAAAGCAAGACAAAGCTGGAGAGTATGGGAGGAGACAGCAGACTCATCAACAACAGCCATCACTATGAAAGTTCACTAGGACCTCACTAAGGGTAAACCGGTACACTAGCTGTCACTGGGGACGTCCACACTAGTCACGGGTCAGAGGGCAACTGAATGGTTATATGAATTATACTGGAGCAAAGAGATAGCCACTTCGTAGAAATATTAATTAGTGAATCTCTAAACAGCACAGTAATATGTAGTACTGAAAAAGGGAATCTTGGGTAGTATCTGATGGGTCTGGTCCTGGTTATCTTGCGTCCATGATGTTGGGGGCTAACGACTGGTTCCGCGGCCATCCAGGGGGTCCATATGTGTGAAGTTCTCAAATACGTGGGCATGTCCTTCTATCCAAATCTGCCATGGAGTCTGCCGGCTCTGGAATCTCAACTCCGGAACAACACAAGGGCAGAGCTAGAAGTTAACTGCAGGGTAGTGACCCCTGGTTGGTGTCTAGCTTTCAACTGATTTGACTGGGGGCGGGAGCTAGATTTATAGGCTCGGTTCTGGACCCTGTAGACAGTAGGGATCTCGAGTCTTATGGACTTATTTGAGCTCTCAATAGATATGGGGACTAGTTAAGATGGTATTTACTGTTGTGGCACATGGCTATAGGAAGCCTTTATATTTTCATATAACTGAGCCTTAGTAAGAGGTACTATTTTGGCTATACTGGAAGTATTTAGGGGAGAGAGACTGGATCTACTTTGCGAGGAGGATGGGGACAGCTGTGATAGGAGCGTCTCTCTTAGATTGTTCAATCTTCATTCTATGGTATAGCTGAGGTGCTAATTTAGTGATCAGAGTATGCAAGAAAGGTAAATGGTTTATTGTGAGTTAATAGAGGTTAGTAAAGGTGTTAGTCATGCATGGTTAGTTCATTGATAGGAAGAATTCCTGTGCTACCTGGCAATGACTCAGAAGTCAAAACAGGGGCCAGGTATACCTCCGCGGGGGTGGGGGTCTCCCTCCTCGGGTGGGCAAAAAGGGGGAGCTGGGCGCCCTCTCTCTGTGATAGTCGTCTGGCGGCTGTGGCTAGGGGCTTGCCATATCACCAGTGTTCGTAATAACCCTCTGTGTATGAGACAGATGTGTGTGTGCTTAATACCAAAACCGAAGGTGCCTTGGCTAGCTGGTTTTACTCGGCTGGTTGTTAATTGTAGGGTTTGCTGGATGTGGTGGAGACTGGGTTGCTAACTCTGCCACATTTATCTGGAAGTATGGCAATAGAAGTTAGTTACTGGCGAGGCGGCTAGCCTCGCACCGACGACCATTGGGTGCAGGGTTGTGAAAAGGTTGTAAGAGAATAGATGGCATGCAAGGGGCTAGTAAAGTTCTAATGTTGTTCTGGCCTACTAAGTGAAGGTAGGCTGGATAGGAGTATATATATAAAAGGTTGGAGAGCGTTAGCAAAGGGTAATTCAAGGATCTTCAAGAGGTATGAGAGAGAGGCTAGGTCGGACAAGAGTAGAGAAGCGCGGGGTCTTATAATGAGAGGGGAGGAGTGCAGGGGGGCTATAGGGGAATTTGACCCTAAGGTCTCTGGGCGTGGGGGTGGCATTAGGCTGCAGTTGATATGGAAGTTTGAAAAGGCAGTAGAATACGTTAGCCAAATGCCACCAATGAAATGCTAGGGTGTGAATGGGAGGTGCCGCATGTAGGCCGCATGGCCATTTGCAGTTTCCCGCGATCTTCTGACCTTATGAAATTGGGGTTGTGTGTGACAGGGATCTGCCTTGTGTGGGCCGATCGGCTTCTTGCAGACTCCCATTTTCTTATGTTCTTATGGATGAGGTGGGTTGGGTCTAAGGAGGATCTGCCGGGTGTGGGTCAATCGGCGCTCTGCCGACCCCCGTAATCTTGTTTTGACCTCTGACCATTTTGGTGGGCCAATAGGCTTTCTGCAGACTCCCATTTTCTTATGTTCTTATATTAGTTTGTAATGGAATTAAAGTTAATATGGGCTACAACATTTGTAATTTTAAAACAAAATTTATGTCTTTTTTTTTTTTTTTTCTTTCTATATTCCAACTTACTTCCTCTCGGGCATAGGCTGAGAGCCTTAACATTCACCGCTTTACAATGAACAGTGAAGCCTGTGAGGTCTTGTTCCAGTCTAGGGAGTGAGACATGTGAAGCACGTAGAGTACAACGAGCACCTGCCATCTTGCCTTCACATGAGTCACGGTGCTCACTCATGGCCCGAAACGACCCCATCTCTGAAGCCACCTCGTTCCCATGCTTCACTGTCTCATCCCCTACACTCGGACTCTCACACTTACACACACACAACGCCACCTGTTGAGCAGATAACTCACCAGGCATTGCACCCCTATAGCATATTTTGAATATGGGAATATTCATACAGTGCTATTTAATCAGGGAACAATGAGGGTATTTTATTGACGTTTCGGTGGGCTTGTGGTAATGAACTGAAACTAGGTACAGCACAAATTCCATCCCAAGAATATCTTCCCATTGATACATCGGGATTTGAACCCGGGACCTTTGGATTACCAGGCCAGTGGCAAGACCACTCCACCACACCTCCCCTAGTAAGTAGTAGGTTAAGTAGGGTCCAGAATGTTAGAGGTTCAAGATCAAATTAGATACACATAATTGAATGAGATGGGTAGGGTGTGAGAGCGAGCTATCTTGTATGGGCCAATCGGCTTTCTTCAGACTCCCAATTTCTTATGTTCTTATGCCAATATTTTAAAAATTATAGTTAGTTAAAACAGAACTTCAGACGCTATAGAATATCTAGATAATTATATTAAAATGACCAAGAGGGGGGAAATATCAAAGTATATTCACTCTAATATATATTTTGGGAAATATATCCTATGTCTGAATCCCACCTTCCAAAACCCCCACTCCCACCCAGGGAAAAACAGCCCAGGCCTCTTTTCCCGGGGGGAAATTGAACCTAGGCTAGTTTTACTTGGGGAACAGCCAGAGGTGAACCATTTCCTGCTACACCGGTAACAAGACTGGCGATATTTATTCTTTGGATAATCATTCCAAAAATATACAGGTTTATTCTGAATCGTAGCATTAGAGAAAATGGTAGCTGGGATTTAGTTAATATAGGACATCAGAGGCATTCAACCCTATTGGATTATTAAGCCAGCACACTGTAAGTCAAGAATAAGGTCAGGACTGGAGCCTCTCTGCGATAACTCCAGTCCCATGAGTGATAATTCTAAAAATGTGTCTTGAATGGATTGAAGTTCTTATACTACAATTGTAGTGTCAAAAATGTTTTATATCGTTTGAGTTTTGATCTATTTATATTTTATATTTTATATTTGAATTTTTTTGTTTTTTAACTTGATTGGGAAGGCCATCAGCCCATCAGGACTATTAGGCCAGACTAAAGCACCTCAGAATACTGGAATGCGATATTGACACGTATCACAATCCAGTATACGTCACAGGTCTAAAGCAAGTAACAACAGACAAATATTAAAGGCAACATCAGCTGAGAAGAATAGTGTCAGGACAGAACACATTCATAAGAACATAAGAACATAAGAAAATGGGAGTCTGCAGAAAGCCGATTGGCCTAAGCAAGGCAGATCCCTGTCCCACACAACCCCAATTACAAAGCCCAATTATAGGCTCAACACTCTAATACCCTGAGGATCATCTTACCAAAACGGTTAGAGATTAACGCAGGATTACGGGGGTCTGCAGAGCGCTGATTGGCCCAACCCGGCTGATCCCCTTCACACCCAACCCTTCTCGTCCATATGCTTATCCAATTTTATCTTAAAGCTCCCTAAAGTTTTTGATCCCACTATAGCACTTGGTAGTCCATTCCATCCATCTACAACTTTGTTACCAAACCAATATTTGCCTATATCTTTTCTGAAACGAAATTTATCTAATTTGAAACCATTGGTACGAGTTCTTTCGCTATCACTAAGCTTTAGTACATTTGTCATGTCCCCTTTGTTAATTCCACTAACCCACTTGAACACCTCTATCATATCCCCTCTAACTCTGCATTTCTCTAACGACTGTAAACCTAATTTCTTCAACCTTTCTTCATACGGAAGATTTCTAATATTATGGATAATTGTTGTCATTCTACGCTGTACTCTCTCCAATGAATCTATGTCCATTCTGTAATAAGGACACCAAAATTGGACAGCATAATCCATATGGGGTCTCACTAATGACAAGTAAAGTTTTAAGATAACATCAGCAGTTCTGTTACTCACACTCCTAGAGATGAACCCGAGAATCCTGTTTGCCTTATTACGAACGCTTATACACTGTTTTCAAGGCTTCAAATCATTGCTAACAAACACACCTAGATCTTTCTCGCAGTCTGAGTTTTCTAATTCCGTATTAGCTAGTTTATATTTTGCATTAGTATTCGTCTTCCCTATTTCTAATACCTTGCATTTGTCAATGTTATAATTCATCTGCCAATTTACTGACCATTTGTGTAAGGTATCTAGATCCCTTTGGAGGCACTCTATGTCGCTATCTGAATCTATTGTTCTCCCTATTTTGATATCGTCTGCGAATTTACTTATCCTACTAGTTATACCTAAATCAAGGTCATTTATGTATATAATAAACAATACAGGACCCAATACAGATCCCTGGGGGACACCACTCTTGACTGATCCCCACTCTGATTTATTTCATTTATGATGACTCTCAGCTTCCTACCAATTAGCCATGACCTAATCCATCCCAACAACGACCCACCTATTCCATGTGCCTCAACTTTTCTCATCAATCTCTCATGAGGGACTCTGTCGAAAGCTTTACTGAAATCTAAATATATTATATCATTTGACTTGTCATTATCTACCGCTTCATACACCTCTGAGAAAAAAACTAAGCAAATTGGTAAGGCAAGAACGTCCCTGAGTGAATCCATGCTGAGAAGAATTTATAAAATTAAATGTTTCTAAGTGGTTTCTAATTTTCCTAGCAATAATTGACTCTAGTAACTTTCCTATGATTGATGTAAGACTAATGGGACGGTAATTGGATGCTATTGATTTATATATTTTTTTTTGAAGATCGGAACTACATTTGCAATCTTCCAAGCTTCTGGAACTAAACCGGTTTCTAATGACTTGTTAAATATAAATGTTAATGGGTAACTTAACTCATCTCTGCATTATTTTAATACTCTAGCATATACCTCATCCGAACCAGGTGATTTATGAAGTGTCAGTCTGTCAATTTCCTTAAGCACATAATGTCTACCTATACTCTTATAGTAACCGTACTTAAGCTATTTTCTATACTATCGCTATATACCATACGGACTTCTGGAAACTGTGCCAAATTTTCATTAGTGAAAACGGAAAGAAATTGATTATTTAATGTACTGCACATTTCTAAGTCATTTTCTGTAATTTCTCCTATCAAAGTTTTAAGGGGACCAATTATATTGCTGGAGATCTTTCCTAAACTGAATAATATCCATTAGTAGTAGCCAGACAAAAATACAAATTATATCGACGGTACAGAAGGGGTTACACCTGAAGAGCAAGCTTTGGCATCCTTACAAACAGTTTGCTGGACCGTCAACACAAAACTGCAAACACAAAACTCCCCTTAAAACTTTGATAGGAGAAATGACAGAAAATGATTTAGAAATGTGCAGTACATTAAATAGTCAATTTCTTTCCGTTTTCACTAATGAAAATTTGGCACAGTTTCCAGAAGTCCGTAAGGTATATAGCGATAGTATAGAAAATAGGTTAAGTACGGTTACTATAAGTAGAAATGATGTGCTTAAGGAAATTGACAGACTGAAACCTCATAAATCGCCTGGTCCTGATGAGGTATATGCTAGAATATTAAAAGAATGTAGGGATGAGTTAAGTTACTCATTAACATTTCTATATAACAAGTCATTGGAGACAGGTATAGTTCCAGAAGCTTGGAAGCTTGCAAACGTAGTTCCGATCTTCAAAAAAGGTGACAAATCAATAGCATCCAATTACCGTCCCATTAGTCTTACATCAAGCATAGGAAAGCTACTAGAGTAAATTATTGCTAGTAAAATTACAAACCACTTAGATACATTTAATTTAATAAATTCTTCTCAGCATGGATTCACTCAGGGACGTTCTTGCCTTACTAATTTGCTTAGTTTTTTCTCAGAGGTATATGAAGCAGTAGATAATGACAAGTCATATGATATAATATATTTAGATTTCAGTAAATCTTTCGACAAAGTTCCCCATTAGAGATTAATGAGAAAGGTTGAGGCGCATGGAATAGGTGGGGCGTTGTTAGGATGGATTAGGTCATGGCTAATTGGTAGGAAGCAGAGAGTCAGCATAAATGGTACAAAGTCAGAATGGGGAGCAGTCAAAAGTAGTGTCCCCCAGGGATCTGTATTAGGTCCTCTGTTGTTTGTTATATACATAAATGACCTTGATTTAGGTATAACTAGTAGGATAAGGAAATTTGCAGACGATACCAAAACGGGGAGAACAATTGATTCAGATAGAGATATAGAGTGCCTCCAAAGGGATCTAGATACCTTACACGAATGGTCAGGAAATTGGCAGATGAAGTTTAACATTGACAAATGCAAGGTATTAAAAATAGGGAAGATGCGTACAAATGTTAAATATAAACTAGCTAATATGGAATTAGGAAACTCGAATTGTGAGAAAGATCTAGGTGTGTTTGTTAGCAATTATTTGAAGCCTAGAAAACAGTGTATAAGCGTTCGAAACAAGGCAAACAGGATTCTTGGGTTCATCTCTAGGAGTGTGAGTAACAGAACTGCTGATGTTATCTTAACATTTTACTTGTTATTAGTGAGACCCCATATGGATTATGCTGTTCAATTTTGTGTCCTTATTACAGAATGGACATAGATTCATTGGAGAGAGTACAACGTAGAATGACAAAAATGATCCATAATATTAGAAATCTTCCGTATAAAGAAAGGTTGAAGAAAATAGGCTTACATTCGTTAGAGAGACGCAGAGTTAGAGGGGATATGA
>JAGKTK010023105.1:0-18362 GCA_018397895.1 Paralithodes camtschaticus
TTCTCCCTCATGTTTAGCACATTAGTTTTAACACGTTCGTTCCGTTATTTAGGCAATTTTGAGACTTCGCTTAATTTTGTTGTCAATATTAAGACCTTTTGTGTCCTTTGTGTCCTTTTGTGTCCTGGCAAGCGAAAGCGAGCCTCTAATTTTAGAAGGAACCGGCCTTAGGCCAGGACATTTTTCTACCGAAAAATTTACAAATTTATCTTGAAAGGGGGTCTAGGCTTGATGGAGATCTAGCGAGGAAAACAAAATATATATATATATAAACCAAAAAAAACAAGCACTACCCCCTTAAACTGCACAACATTTTCTAAATATAGCTAGAATATAATTAAATAGACTTAGAGGGTACAGAAAGGGGTTAAAATTGTTTAATAATCTAATTAATTAATTTCACTCCACAAACACCACCCAATGTAATTAACTAAAGCATGTGCTCCACCCGGGATTCGAACCTGGGTCACCACATACGGATCTTAAACACTAACCATTACACCATCAATACAGTTAAAGGTTAAATAATTATAGTAGGCATATTTAAAACAGCTACATCCCGGTATACGGATAGGGTTTAACACTATCTGGTGCAACGTCTCAGGGGTTATGGTATTTTGTTTCATTATTATTGAAGTTTCTATTTGTTTTAGCCATTTTCGAACAATGTGTTTTTAGTTTACCCGCTAGACTGAAAAACGCCTCTCCAAACCCCCTTCAAACTAAAAAAAACTCCCCCAGACCCCCTTCAAGTTAAATGTGTACATTTTTCGGTAGAAAAATTTCCCGGCCAAAGGCCGGTTTCTCCCAAATTGCGGGCTCTTTCGCTCGCCCAGGAAAAATCGACACCTTATTGGGTTGAAGCATCATATAATCGCCAAACTAATGCGATGAAACTTCTTAAAATCTCCAAGCTAATGGAGTAAAACTGGGAGGCTCCAAATTGGCCCGCCCTGCACCTAATAGGGTTAAGAGGGAAAGGGATTTGTTTTTTCTGGACTCGCTTCTCCCTCATGTGTAGCCCCGTTATAACCCTTTCACGTTCTTGACGCGATTTTAAGCCTATTAGGGATACTTTAAAGCCTTTGTTACCATCAGGGGTATTTAGAAACCTTTAGTGTACCGTAGTTACTTCAACCTCTGCAGTTATCTTTGAGTTCGCTGTGGGCAGAAAACTAATTTTGGAGAGTTAATTATAAGAGTGAGAGAACTCTATTGCTAATCTGGCAACCTCTGAGTCATATGGTCGTGAAATGGTTTAGTCCACCATAATACATCGAAAGATAAACTAATCTACTTGAGATCACTTCCTAATCCGCCTAAAATATCCACAATTCATAAATTCGCTGATTTGGGGCACTAAAGATTTTTTCCCATAGCTTTTTGATGCGATCATTATATATATTGGACCATTTCTTTCATTCCCTGTTCCCCAAATCTAGCATATCCTAATTTATAGTCAATTTGCTTTAAGGGGGGGTGACCTGTTTTTGTTCTGTCCTTTTCTATCTTTCTCTGGCTTGTATCCATTTGGCCCCATTCAGCCTACTGTTTTAAGACTTTGATCCCCATCCAGGTGTCAATTTTAGAAAAATTTCTCTGGCGAAGCCTGATTTCTTCATATAATGCTGGCTCGCTATCGCTCGCCAGGAAGAAATCGATACCTAGATGGGGATAAGTCTTTAAAATAGTGGGCTGAATGGGGCCGAATGGATACAAGCCAGAGAAAGAGAAAAGTACATAAATAACAAAATGCAGATCACCCCCCTTAAGGGATGTGGGGGAGAGGGGGGGGGGGGTATATATTTGTTAATTTATGTATTTAATATTTTGTTTTAGTTTCCACCCTAGGCTTCTATCAAACAAATGAAAAAACACCCTCCGAAGACTCAAAGATAAATATGTACATTTTTCGATACAGGCTAAATATCGCTCGTCAGGAAGAAAATTACATTAAGTCTTAAAATTCACAAAAGAAATGGGGTGAAAGGTCT
The DNA here is from genome assembly GCA_018397895.1 of Paralithodes camtschaticus. Lineage (NCBI taxonomy): Eukaryota > Metazoa > Arthropoda > Malacostraca > Decapoda > Lithodidae > Paralithodes > Paralithodes camtschaticus. The sequence goes on from JAGKTK010023105.1 coordinate 1,995, forward strand.
TAAAATCGCAAAACTAATGGGGCAACCATCTTTAAATCTCAAAACTAATGGGATTAATCACGAGGGAGAAGGAATGCCAGAAAAATTACCCATCTCTCCTTAACCTGGATGAAAACTTATCACTTTAAAGAGAGATTTCCGCTAGAGGGATTTTTTTTCTGGACTCCTTTCTCCCTCATGTTTAACCCCATTGATTTACTAATTTTAACCCTCTCCGACATATGACGCGATTTTGAACCTATTAGGGATACTTTAAAGCCTTTGTTACCATCAGGGGTATTTAGAAACCTTTAGTGTACCGTAGTTACTTCAACCTCTGCAGTTATCTTTGAGTTAGCTGTGGGCAGAAAACTAATTTTGGAGAGTTAGTTATAAGAGAACTATTTCTTATTGCTAATCTGGCAACCTCTTAGTCATATGAGTCTGAAGGGGTTAAGACGTTCGCCCCATTAGTTTGTCAATTTTAAGAATGTTCACCCCATTTCTGTCAATTGTAAGACTTTTCGTGCCATTTAGGTGTCTATTTTTTTCCTGGCGAGCGATAGCGAGCCTGTAATTTAAGAGGCATCAGCCTTCGGGTGAGACATTTTTCTACCGAAAAATGTACAAATTTATTTTGAAAGGGGGTCAAGGGAGTGCCATTTTTAGATTGATAGAAGTCTAGGGAACAAACTAAAAACCTCCCCTTAACCTGGATGAAAACTTATCACTTTAAAGTTATGACGATATTTGACAGTTTATTCTGGCTATAGTTATACGATTTTATGCAGCTTAGAAAGGATCTGTTGGAATTATAAGGGTAAAGGCCATCTAAATTAACTCTACACTTCCATTTTGGCTCGAACGTCCCTAGATTTTGGCCCTGTCACTCATTCAACTCTTGGGGAGGCACTCGTCACAGTTCTGTTTTGTGTCTCCCTCACTTAATAAAATAATAATAATATATACCCTTCCTAATATTTTACTTTTATGCTTCAGAGACAAGGATGTGAGGAGAAAGCCCAACCATTTCCACCTGCTGGGATTCGAACCCGGACCTCTGTTATGAATGGAGCGTGCTACCAACTAAACCACCCCTCTTTAACTATCGATAAACCGGCTACTAAGGTTTAAGATTTTCCGCCTAGTGAAAATTATGGTAGCATTCAAGGAGACTACTGCAGGACTCTTCTTCTTCTTCTTCTTCTTCTTACCTCTGACCGGGTATAGGCTATCCTAGTGTTTACTACCCTATACCCCTTTGAAAGGACATTAGCCTAACCTAACAACCTTACCTAACCTAACCTAGTATTATAGGTGGGGGCTGCCGCTCCCACACCCCCGCTTTGACTTAGATTTTTGGTGTATTTGTCTGTGAAGTGGGTATTTTTCAATTTGTTGATAACGAAAATCCTCCATGCGGACTATATGGAGAAAAATATGGCGAATCTATTGGTGCCTATTTTCCCTAATAAATTGTTTCTCATAACGTCGCACTAGTGTCCTTGAATATTATCAAAATTATAACCTTGAGATTCTGTTTTTTTATTTTATTCTAATCTCAATCACTTTCCAAATTAGCGGTAGTTTCGGTAATAAGTACCCAAAAATCATATGGTTAACCCGTTCAGTACCAGGGACATCCTTTTAATCCTATTCTGGCGACTATTAGATTTATCCTATTCTGGCGACTATTAGATTTATTCATTCAGCTAAGGAAGGACCTCTAGGAATAAAATATATGACACGTCGCTGGTACTCAAAGGGTTAAGAAAATACGTCCCCGACTGTACACTTAACAGAAACTTATACTTACATTTATATTTTGCAGTGTAGTAATTTGGATGGTTACAGATGTTCTTTATGTGATGATGGGGACTTCTAGACATCTGTGGTGATAGTGCTGGGGGTGACTTAGAGGTGATGTGGTGGTGGTGACGATGGTAGCGGTGGTGATATGGTGGTGAAATCCTCTGTCGTTTTGTGTGGATAATTCTGGTGGTGGATCGTAAGTGTTGGGTGATTTCTTCCACGTGGTTCAGGAGTCTCAACAGCCAAGGAATCTACGGAAGAAGAAAAAGTATGATTAGCATGGTTATAATTATAGACATTAATATTATTTGTAGAATAACTGGGCAGAGGACTAAAGCCGGAGTCACGAGCCGTTTTTCGAGCAATTTTTACGGACAATTATAGTCTGGCAGCTTCAAAAAATTACAATTTATCATTATTCAACCACCTAACATACTCTACATTCAATATAGTTACAGATACCAGTGCAAAAAAGTACCGAAATTTAATGAGAAAAAATGTGTTCATGGAAAATTGAATGAAAAATCGATCGTGTGACAGCGGCTAAGAATATATATAGAGCGGTCGCGAAAAATTTCCCCATAGGGAATTCCTGTGCATTGCCCATAGGGTATTTCTATAAATTTGATCTGCATCTGTATGTGGTAACTGGTTCGAATCCCGGTGCACAAAATCCTCTAAATATATCTAGAATAAATTTTAATAGATTTTATGCAGTTTCAAAAGATCCTCCAGCAATTAATAGGCTTCAAACTATCACTTTTAACGCTTTTTACTGCCACAGATCCTTCTTAAACTGCACAAAATAGTCTAAATATGGCTAGAATGTAATTTAAAAGAAGTCACCGGTACAGAAGGGGTTAATTCCAGGCATAATATCAAATTGCGCGTTTGGTACTGCCTCAAACTCCCACAAGTCCTTCCTAAACTGTATAAAATAGTCAAATGATAGCCAGGATAGAATGAAAAATATCCTAATTATATTCCTTGTGGTAATTATTTAGGCATTAAGGTGGCATATTAGGCATTAGGTGGTCGTATTTACAGTATATGCTCATTTATGTAGCTTATGGTTATTTTGGTTTTCCTCCCTACACCAAGCTTTAAAAACACTCCCTAGACCCACTTTCAAGATTTATTTTTGTATTTGGTTCTGAAGAAAAATTTCCCTTCCTCCCAAATTACAGGCTTGCTATCGCTCGCCAGGATAAAATAGACACCAAAAGTCTTAACCCCTTCTGTACTGGTGATTTACATTTAATGCTATTCTGGTAACCATTAGACTAATTTGTACAGCTTGTGAAGGACGTTTACTCATTCAAAGACTACAGACTATCTCAATCAATCCTTTTAGCTACCATATATCCTTCCTAAACTTTATAAAATCTAAATGTAGCTATAATAAAATATAAAAGACGTCGGCGGTGCAGAAGGGGTTAATACTGACAAAGAAAATGGTAGAAAGGTCTTCAAATCGCCAAACTAATGTGATTAAAGTCTTACAATCTGAAAACTACGGGGGCTAAGGATGAGGGAGAAGGGGGCTTAGGTCTAGAAAAACTACCCATACCCCCCTAAGGATAAATAACCACGAGGTGTCTCTTTAGCCGGCCTCGTATCGGTAGTTTGCCGGCTAAGTTTCAAAATCTAATTATTCATAAATATATTCTAACTAATTCATCTAGGTCCTTATGAAGGCATCTAGTATTAGTAGAATATGGAAATTATCTCCGTTTACTCTGGCTAAACAATAATTAGTCTGTTTAGGAAGGACTCGTGGCGATAACAGTGCTTAATTATGCCATCAATTTACTCTGGATCTCGATATTCTAACTAAATTAGTCATGGCATTATTTAATCCGGGCATCTAGTATTAGTAGAATAGAAGGAAATTAAATAATTCTGGCTAAAATATGTGTTTAGGAAATACACGTGGGGATAGAAGTTCAATATGCCATCAATATATTCTGAATCTCAATTCCTTTCCAAAATTAATACAATAATCATCTAGTAATACAATAATATTGAGAAAGGAGATTGCTTTTAAATTAATACAATAATCATCTAGTAATAGAATAATATTGAGAAAGGAGATGGCTTTTAAATTAACAAATACATCCGCCCATTCCCCCTTGTTTAAGTAGTTTGCCGTGAAGTTTCAGAATCTAATTATTCATTAATATCCAACTAATTCATCCAGGTCCTTATCAAGGCATCTAGTATTAGTTTAATATAAGGAAATTAACTCATTAATAAGTTATTCTGGCTAAAAATAAAGTCCGTTTAGGAAGGACACGCGGGGACAAGTTATTTTATAAATGGCTTAAATATATTCCGATTCTCAATACCTTCCCAACATAATACAATAATCTAGTAATAGAATAATATTGAGAAAGGAGATGGCAATTATTGATAGGGCTGAGGAGGTAGAATTGAACTAACGAAAAAACTGCCGGCTTCCAGAACGTTCGTTAAACCTGCCGGCTTTTTCCATCACAATTCTTGCCTTGTTTAATGGGAAAAAATTAAGTATTCTGGGAAAATCGACATGCTTTTGTCTACGAATTCGGGTCTGGCGGTAAATAAATCACGATATTTCGCGAACACAATATTTTTTCCTATATTTTCAAAGACAAAATGGGGAAAACGAGAGAGCACGAGTCTTACCTCCTTACAGCTGGAAGATCAGGAACGAAATGAACGAATAGCCGAAAATAAAGGTCCTAGATCACCTCGGTTGTACTGCTGGAGGTTGATGGCAACTATTGGGTGCCAGATGAACGAGAATTTCAATAAAAAATTCATCAATATCGACATTAATAAAAATTATTGAATAATATGTACTTGATAAGAATTATGTCTTTATATCCTTTATCTGTTTATGTAAGTTTTACGTATCTAATATACGTAATTTGTGAATAATTAATGGTTTTCGCCATATTCCCTTTACGACTTCCCATTTTCTTTGATCGGGGGGGGGGGGGGGGCTTGAGTTAGTTCTCTTGCCAAGTGGATTTTGAATACCCAAAATTTTTATGCAATGCTCTCGTATCCTCAAAAAGAGAGAGAGAGAAAAATAAAACGTATTTTTAAGCCCTCGACCCCTCAATGGGCTATCTATCTATAGCCAGACTCTTTGATCCCCTATGGGGGTGGACACGAAGGAATCGCCCATGCTCAGTAGGCTAATCTAATTATGAGAAGTGATGTATGTTATTATCAAGACCTCAGATATCCAGTGGGTGTGAATAAGAGTATATTATAGCCTATCAGTATAAGATATGCCTATTTTTATATATATTATAACGTATAGCGAGGGGAGAGCAGCGATATAGGCCGACTCCCGTTGTAAGCTGAGAGAGAAACCTTGTCAGACACCCCTCCTCCCCACCTCATCTTTCCCTCCTTCATCTCCCCTTCTAGAAATCCGACAACTTCTCGTCCTGTCGCTACTTTGGGGACACTACTAGCGTAATAAGAGTAGGACTAAATCAATCTGCCAAATCAATTCCTGATTAAGAATAGTAGCGCCATTCTTTAATAATATATTTTGGCTTTCACTGGGCAATTTTATTCAGCATAGGAAGGGCCTGTGGAATTTAGATTTTTTTTTTCGAAGCATAATAGAATATGTGTTTTTGTTTTTTTGAGTGCTGTGGTATTAGCTTAGTTAAAATAGGACTTCAGAAGCTATCAACCCTTCTGGATTATTAAGCCAGCAATAAGTCAAGAAAAGCGTCAGGACGAGCCCTTTTTCGCGTTACTAAGCATTATTTATATCTACATAAGGGTGACTGAAATAGGTTGTAATAAATTCATCTTTATTCAAATCCATAAACTTCACACAATAAATAAATCATAAGGCATATTACACAAATTAAATACAGTTGGAAAACAAGAAATATAATTAAACACAAATAAATTATAGCAGTATGTGACATTGGGAGTACATTCCCCGTAGACTAAATCGAATTTCCTTTCTGACCTCTATAGACTACTTTGTTGATATACCGAAGAGTTGCCAATGCATACAATATAATGAGTAATTATATATCTCCCATTTGCAACTATTTATCACTTGATTTACTTACCAATACACTACATCATATTAAAAGCATATTAGTGATGCTGACATTGGCCTAATAAAACCATGTGCCTTGCAAAATTCAATTATGGTTGCAAAATTATCATATCGTCTGGCCCCGCCCACCAAGACTAGGGTAACTTGATAAAACATAGTAAAAACTTGACTTTTGGCCGCCATCTTGTCTCCAGTTCGCTTTGTTAATTTTACCTCGTCATTATTGCTAAGCTTCAGTACCTAGCCTATGCTGATCATATCATTTTATTATATACTTAACTCTTTCACAACCCATCAATAATTATATCTATCAAAGTACCCTGACTGCCATAAGTGCTTGACCGGAAGTGACTATGGAAACAAGATGGCCGCCAGTGGCTTGACTCCGGAATCATCTGCATACTTTGTTAATGTAGACTCTTATCTAAGAACACAAGCTCGGCTTCGAAACCCACGAATCTGAGACTCTGAGTTTAATTGACTACTTGCGACTTTCAGTCTTTAAGGAAGTTGGAGCCGTAAACATCGATTATATATGGAAATGCAATACTAATGTAGGTTTATGATTGATAGCAAGTATGTTGAATTAAATTTTATGTGTTTATGAAGGCACTACGACCGTATTTTAGCTGGTAATTCTGCTAACTACTGATGTCTACAGCTCCAACTTCCTTATAGCTCCAAATCTCGCAAGTGATCAATTGAAGCTCCGAACACATTACAGTATTTCCAAAGACATATACTGTACAGTCGTGCTAATAAGTGATGTCTCGGCACCAAGTATGTTTTGATCAATAATTGGTATCAGCAATACAAGCTTCATTTCTTCATATCGAGTGAAATATACAAACATGTTCCTACACTTACCCACCCAATTCAACATCTGACAGACATTAATACAGCACAGAGCAAGCCAAACGTAATGACAGCTGGGACATGACTTATTAGCGCGACTGTACTGTACATATAAATAGTTATATTTCACATATAATATAATATTATTTTTAACATCGTTCTTAACACCAATAACCCACAAATGAAATTAATGAAGACATGTGATTCTCCCGGGATTCGAACCTAGGTTACCACATAACAGATCCTAAACACTTTAACCATTACACCATCAAGGCAGTTATAAGTACAGCACATGACTACGATTAACCCTTTCAAGCTCCAATAAGCATTTTTTTTGTTCTGTTCTATGTTTTTTTTTTTTACGATTATATTCAGATTAGGAAGGGTATACGGAAGTCAAAGGGTTGATTGAGATAGTATTTACCCTTTTAACACCCACAGATCCTTCCTAAGCTGCATAAAATCGCCTAATAAGAGCAAATATAAACTGCTAAAACGCGTCAGCGCTTCAAGGGGTTAATATACAGTAATCGTAATAATGTATTAGACAATATAATTTAGACCTACATTTAATGACAAATAATACACTGAATTAATTAAATAACACCACAATGATACTGCTTCGTAAGTAAGCGAAGCATCAATACATTTTCTGGAAACTATTAGGACAGCTTAGAAAGGACCTCTAGCAATAATAAAGCTTCAAGCTGTCGCAACCAACCTTTTTAACTACCACAGATCCTTCCTAAGCTGCATAAAATCATCTAAATATAGCTAGAATATAATTATAACCGACGTCGCTGGTACTCAAAGGGTTAAATCATTCTGAACCGGCGACGTCTTTTCCATTATATTCTGGCAACTATTAAACGATTTTATTAAGCTTAGGAACGACGTCTACCCATTAACAGGCTACACACCATTTCAATTAATCCTTTTAGCTATCATATATTTTTCCTAAGCTTCATAACATTGTCTAAATGTAGCTCAAATCAAATACAAAATACGTCACTGGTACTCAGAGGGTTAAAACCAAACTCTGAAGCATTTGGATGGTATAATACTGTAGCTCATATTTCTTATCTCGCTTGGTTTCGATACAGATCCGATAGTTACGAGAGAGTGGACATTATTTTCTTAGGACGCCATTTTAGTGTCGATTTTAACACATTCGCCCCCATTAGTTTGCCAGTTGTAAGACCTTTCGTGCCATTTAGGTGTCGATTTTTGTTCTTGGCGAGCGAAAGCTAGCCTGCAATTAGGGAGGAAGCATTTTTCTACCGAAAAATGTACACATTTATTTCAAAGGAGTGGTCTTGGGAGATAGAAAATAGAACAAACATATAATTCAATGACAATAACAATTCTTAATTATAAAATATAGGATGCTGCATACACATTTTAATATCGAATCCCCTTTAAACCCCTTCTGTACTGTACCGGTGACGTTCTTTTAACTTTGTTCTGAATACTGTTAGGCGATTGTATTCAGTTTAAAAAGGGCTTCCAGTAATTAACAGGCTTCGAACTATATCACCTAACCCTTCTCAACCCCTTCTGTACCGGCAACATCTTTTTACTTTTATTCTAGCTATATTTAGACGATTTCACGCAGTTTAAGAAGGATATGTAACAGTAAAATGGTTAAGGGAGATAGTTCGAAGCCTGTTAATTGCTGGAGGCCCGTTTCAAACTAAATAAAATCGTCTAATAGTAGCCAGAGTAATGTTAAAAGGACGTTACCGGTACAAAAGGGGTTAATATCACAGATCCTTCTTAAGCTGCACACATTCGTCTTAATATACCTATAATATATGTGAAAAAAGTCGCCGGTACAGAAAGGGTTATTTATGATTCACACTGCACGATTTGTAGAGTGGCGTCAAAATCCCCCTCAGGTCAGGTGAAGGTATTGAGGGATAAGCCTTTACAACGGCACCTCGTACCTACTTTCTACTTTTCCTATTTTTCTGAAGAGTGTATAGAGGGGAGAAGGGGTGTTGGAGAGAGAGGAAGCTGTTGGAGTGGCTTTGTTATATCCTGCTAACGAGGACCTGCCAGGGTAGGGAGTCTCCACTTCGGCGGCCCAGTTGACCCGATCGCCTCAGGAAGTCTCAATATGACCTCTGGATAACATTCTCACAAGATCTGAAATAAAAGAAATTAAAAAAGTTACTCTTCAATACTACTACTACTACTAATACTACCACCACCACCACTACTACTACTCCTACTACTAATAATAATAATAATAATAAAATAATTATAATAATACTGTAATAATGATGATGATAAAAATTATAATAAGTCAATAGCCAGCCCTTATTCCCATAAGGGATAGGGAGGATCAGCAAGAGACACAAGAAAGGTAAAAGAGGTGACAGGAGAAGAACACATATAACAGTTCGCCCACTAAAAGCAAGCACTTCAGAAGCATAATAATAATAATAATAATTAAAGTTGCAAGCAACGTTGTCCGGGGTTCGAGGGGTTTTGCAAGCAGGGTATTGTGTTGGATACAAAAGTTGTGTCACAGATATCAAAAGATCATTTAACTTATCGGGCATGGAGAAACTACAGAAGGAACAGATTGTGCAAACAAACAAGAGTGAGAGAGGGAGAGATTGCCTGTATAAGGGATCTGCCTCTATTCGTTTAGTAACAGAGTTGTAGATATGTGGAATAGGCTACCGAGTGCTATAATGGGATCAAGAACAATAGAGCTTCAACTTGAAATTAGATAGAATGAGATGGGTTGGGTGTGAAAGAGATCTGCCATGTGTAGGCCAATCAGCTCTCTGCAGACTCCCGTTTTCTTATTTTGTTTATGTTCTCATTTGTGAGAGTGAGAGAGAATAGGATGTCATAAACGTAAGGAAGATAGCGATAAATATGAGAGAGAGAGAGAGAGCGCGGGATGGGTTGGGTGTGAAAGGGATCTGACATGTGTGGGCCAATCGGCTCTCTGCAGACTCCGGTTTTCTTATGTTCTCATTTGTGAGAGAGAGAGAGAGAGACTAGGATGTCATAAATGTAAGGAAGACAGATAAATGAGAGAGAGTTGTTATGAGATGGGTTGGGTGTGAAAAGGATCTGTCTTGTGTGGGCCAATTGGCTCTCTACAGACTCCCATTTTCCTATGTTCCTATTTCTTACAATTGTGTTTTGGTTGCAGGTATATGATAACATGGGTGTATAGTAAGTAGTGTAAATAACAGATAACGTTTATGAGATGGGTTGGGTGTGAAAGGGATCTGCCTTATGTGGGCCACTTGGCTCTCTGCAGACTCCCATTTTCATCTTGGTTGCATGTGTGAGGGATCTGCCTCATTTGTACCGGTGTGCAAAACAAACAAGAGCGAGAGAGAAAGAGATTGGCTGTGTAAAGGATCTGCCTCTATTCGCTTGGTAAAAGAGTTGTAGATATGTGGAATAGGCTACCAAGTGCTATAGTGGGATCAATAACAATAGAGCTTCAACATAAAATTTGATAGGACGAGATGGGTTGGGTGTGAAAGGGACTGCCGTGTGTGGGCCAATCGGCTCTCTGCAGACTCCCATTTTCATCTTGGTAGCATGTGTAAGGGATCTGCCTCATTTGTACCAGTGTGCAAATAAGAGAGAGAGATTGGCTGTGTAAGGGATCTGCCTCTCTCGTAACAGAGTCGTAGATATGTGAAATAGGCTACCTAGTGGTAGCCTATAGTGGGATCAAGAACAATAAAGAATTTAAAGATAAAATCAGATAGACATATGGACGAAATGGGTTGGATGTGAAAGGGATCTGCCTTTTGTGGGCCACTTGCCTGCAGATTCCCATGTTTATCTTAGTCCCACAAGGACCCCAATGGAAATACGCCTAACGGCCTTATTGGGCTATCCTTAGTTGGAATTATGCAAGGCTGGTACATGTCATATTTATAACAAACTATGTGGTACCAACTCTGTAAATTGCTAACTGAATAAATATTATTATTATTATTATTATTATAACAGAGTTGTAGATATGTGGAATAGGCTACCAAGTCCTATAGTGGGATCAAGAACAATAGAGTTCAACATCAAATTAGATAGGACAAGCTGGGTTGGGTGTGAAAGGCTGCTCTGGCCACCACTTACAATACCTCTACAGATGGGACCAAGAGAATCACCTCTACAGTACCTCACTTGAGGAGTGGAAATAATAGAAAAGGAATTAGGAGAAACAAAAGCATGGCCTGTAATATAGAAAAAGTAAAAAAGAGTGAATCAAAGAAAAACATTTATCATGCAGCCATGCAAGCCTTTTATATAAAGAGTATAATCTTAAAATATAGAGAATAACCTTGTACATGTATTATTAGGGGGTAAGTGTTTTTATAGAATAATGATTGCCTTCACAATAAGGAAAAGAATGAAATTCCCATACTACTATTCTGAGATAGGTCAAATTGAGTTCAAATTATCATCCAAATATAGCCTGACTGAAATTGAGGGAAGGTATGCAAACACGGGTAATACCTTCCACTGGTTCAGCTTTTAGTGGGTAGCGAACAGTGTTGGCTATACTTTTCTATAGGACAAACCTGTCCCTATATACAGACCTATTTCATATGGACTTAATTATTTTAAGAGTAAATTTAAGTAATTTGCTAAATGAACTAGACAAATACCCAATTGGTTGCATTGTGAAAACATCCAAACTAACTCTTCTATTGCAAATTTAATGGAAAAGCGTGGATACTCTCAACATGTAACACAACCAACAACTGAAAATGGCACACTAATTGATCATGTTTATGCGAAGAGGTTAGAAAATATGAAGGTGAAAGTTATTCCCACATATTACAGTTATCATAGTGAATTTCCATTGAAATTTGAATGCCCCTTTTTGTATGTTTTCCCCTTCTATTCTTATTCTGTCTAATTCGGTTGTCCTCCGGACGGCCTATATCATAATATTATGCCACCCTGGCCTGGCTAGTTTATTGGCTCCTGACTTTATTGGTGTCTATGGTCGCTGGTGCGGTCAAGCTGACTCGATTCCCCTCAGTGGTATATTATGTGTGTATCTCGGTGTGATTTATTTCTTCCTTCGACCTGATTTCTCATTCTTTGCCCTTGATCACTTCTTAATTATTGGTACTGCAATGTAGCAGTTCTTGACTCACCCTTCGGCCCTACCCTAGAAGAGTTCTGCTGTGGAACTCATGTGGTGCGGCTGAATTGGTGAAATGGTGAGAAATGTCTGCGTATCTTCACCTTCCTAGATTTGTTCACCTCTTGCCCTTCCCTACCTATCATATCTTGATTGGTTGTCCATCTTGATCTAATCCTTCAGGCCAGCCCTATAAGAGTTTTTTGGGGGAACTCTGCAGTGGTCTGGTTAAACTATTTTAATAAATATCTTTTTAAATATGTAAGATATGCAATAAATTGTGTAAAATATATTGTTTTTTCTTTATATATTACTGTATATATATAATTGTCATTATGAAGTTAAATTGGTTTCACAGGGAAAATATATACTTGAACAATTGTTTCCGCTGACAAAGAAATTATAGATTCTTGGTAGATACCGTACACTACGAAAGATTATTCAACATGGAATTTGAATGGAATAGAGCAGCTTAGCAACGAAAAGCCAATACTCCCTCCTCCCTGTGATTGTGCCAGCTTTTGTAAGCAGTGTAATAACTTAATGAAGGACAGAAAAGCTGCAGGATGCTCTGGCATTCTAGCCGAGATGATTAAGGCCTCAGGTGAGAAAGGAGTAGGTGTTCAATGAGCTAATTAACTTCATCATCAGAGAGGAAGTAATCTCTGATGAATGGCACAAAAGTACATTATATACTGTATAAGAGCAAAGGGGACTCATTGGATAGGGAAAATTATAGGGGCCTGAAAATACTTGATCAAGTCATGAAGGTCTGTGAGAAAGTCTTTGAAGGTATGATATTGACGATATGCAGTTTGATTTCATGCTAGGACACGACACAAGCTAAGTCATGAAGGTATTTGTGTGATAATGAAGATGTATGAGGACTCACAAACGGCAGTGAGGGTGAAAGATGTACCGGTACTGAGTGATGAGTTTTCAGTTCGCGTCGGAGTCCACCAGGGCTCTGTGTTAATGAAGCCCTTTCCTCTTTTTGTTTATGGTTCTGGAGGCACTATCTGGTGATTTCAGAGTTGGGCTCCCCTGGGAACTGTTATAAGGGTCCTGAAATGCTTGACTATAGTCTATTCGCTGTAAGTAGGCGAGAATTCAAGACCTCTAACCTCTGTAAGTCTAAAACGACTAGAGTAATCGAGCTAATATTTTCACCATTTGAGGAGAGTCGGTCAAGGAATAGATGTGGAAATGTACAACCAATTTGCTCTAGCCCTTTTTGAGTTACAGAGGATATAGGGGTTATGATTTCTCGCCTACTTACAGCGAATAGACTATAAGTCATGAAGGTCTGTGAGAGTCTTAGAAGGTATGATAAGGGAAAGATACTGTATGTACTTAAAAGATAGGGATCTGATGTTGTGTTTGCAGACCGGGAGAAGGCCTTTGATAAGGTGGCCAGAGAAGTTGTGCAGTAGGCTACGAGAAAACTTGGCATTGAGGAGTGGCTGGTGCATGTGATAATGAAGATGTACGAGGAGTCGAGGACTCACGAACGGTAGTGAGGGTGAAAGGTTTACAGCTGAGTGAGGGACATATACTAGATATTTGGTGAGGGTTAGCTTTATATCCCACGTACTGGTTACTAGGGACATATACTAGGTGTTAGGTGGAGGTTAGTTTTGTATCCAAAGTACTGGGTACTGGATACTAGGTGTTACGTGAGGGTACTGAGTGATGAGTTTTCAGTTCGCGTCGGAGTCCAACAGGGAAGTATGTTAATTAAGTCCTCTCCTCTTTTTTATGGTTCTGGAGGCACTATCTAGTGATTTCAGAGTTAGGCTCCCCTTGCAACTGCTATAAGAGGCCTGCAAATGCTTGACCAAGTCATGAAGGTCTGTGAGTGTGAGCGAGTCTTTGAAGGTATGATAAGGGAAAGCATTCTATTGACGATATGCAGTTTGGTTTCATGCCAGGACGTGACACAATCGACAACTTCATAGTCAGGCAGCTGCAGGAAAGATATCTACTGAAAGTAATAAGTTGTGCAGTAGGCTAGGAGAAAATTTGACGTAGAGGAGTGGCTGGTGCGTGTGATAATGAAGATGTATGAGGACTCACGAACGGTAGGGAGGGTGAAAGGTGTACTGAGTGAGGGACATATGCTAGGTGAAGGTTAGTTTTGTATCCCACGTACTGGGTACTAGGGACATATACTAGGTGTTATGTAAGGGTTAGTATTGTATCCCAAATACTAGGTACTAGGGACATATACTAGGTGTTACGTGAGGGTTAGCTTGGTATCCCACGTACTGGGTACTAGGGACATAATGATATACTAGGTGTTAGGTGAGGGTTAGTTTTGTATCCAACGTACTGGGTCTAGGGGGCGGCAGCCCCCACCCATAATACTAGGATAGGTTAGGTAAGGTTGTTAGGTTAGGCTAATGGGGATGGATGTAGTTTCCGGGTGTACGGTCGTCATGTTTACATAGGGCGATCGCCGCGGTTAACTTCGCGTCTATTTTGACGGTGATTTTTTCGGTTATTTGCCCCCTGCTGACAATATGACGATGACATGACATGGGGGGGTGAGGGTATATTATTGTATCCATTAGCATTCAAAATAAACGGGAACATGATTACAAACGTCCGCCGCCTCCGTCATGTTTACATTTGTTGATCGCCGTTGTTAAGTTCGCGTCTATTTTGACGGCGATTTATTTTGGTTATTTGCCCCCTGCTGGAAATATATATGATGATGACAATATGTCATGGGGGGGGGGGGTGAAGGGGGGCAAAGCCCAACCTCAACATATTATTGTATCCAAAGGCAGTCTAAATAGACAGGAAAAGGATGGCAAGCGTCCGACGCCGCTACGCGTACGCGTAGTGTAAACAAGGCTGGCGATACACCCGGTAACTACATCCTACCCGGCTAATGTCCTTTCAAAGGGGTAGCCTATTATCTACGTCACCACAACCTGTGGATTTTTTATTTGCAGTCACGAGGTCGTGACTTTCACGAGGAAGAAGGTAGTGAAATAACGGAGAAACAGTTACCCAAACATTCACCACCATCAAGCCGTTTTCCCTTTCATCCTACCACACCTCCTCATCACAGTGGAAGAATGGGAAACCGTGGCCGAGTAGAGGAAAGAACCAGGAACGAAAGGACCCGCGGACACCACCAGGTGACGCATCGGAGGCAGGGTTCCCCTCCACACCGCCAGGGGAGAAACCACTCATCTCCCTGTACCAACAATGATATATCCTACAGATCCGGAACACGAATTGCCACCATCAATATGACACGTCCTCCAACACCAAAAGGAAACTTAATCATCACCATCAACAATTCCAAGGTCCCAGGAAAATAACAGCAAGAAACGTAAAAGGCAGGACCCCCAACTCATCAAAGACACAACAGCCAGCCCAGACAAACGTGCTCGGGCTGTTATCAAGGAGAGGGACTGTCCTCCAACACCAGGAAAGGATATAATCGTCAACCAGGACAATGCCAAAGCACCAGGAAAAGAGAGAAGTGAGATAGACAGGCGACAACAAGAATGGCACCACCAACACCGTATCTACCCCCGCCCTTGTTACCCGCCCCCGCGTCCACTCTGGGACAAAAGAAACAAGAGGGTAGGGTCTAGGCAGTTCCCCCCCACTCCAAACCACAAGGAAGTAACCATCCCAAGTTACCAGTTGCTAGGTGCCATTTTGGCCCCTAATCCACCCACCGACCTGGCCAGGTAAAAAGGTGCAGATATACTCCCACCAACTTTATTTAAGTATCTCAATCTAGAGCTGTTCTTGACACCCCGGGTAAAAGGACAGATTCGAAAGTTGAGGACACAGTTGAAGAGTTGGTTCAGTTGATCGCAAGGCGTAGACACAATTACGAGACTGTAGTCACCCATTATANCACACTCGAAACCACAAGGAAGTAACCATCCCAAGTTACCAGTTGCTAGGTGCCATTTTGGCCCCTAATCCACCCACCGACCTGGCCAGGTAAAAAGGTGCAGATATACTCCCACCAACTTTATTTAACCTAAGAAGTGCGCATGGGGGTAATTAGAAACGTCCCCCTGTGCTGACGTATTTGAGCTGTTTCCATCACTAAAATAGTCATTTTACCATAAATAGCATTAATACTTATCCATACGCGCCTATTATGGGTTGATTATAAAGGTATTAACCTGAAACAACAATAAAACGAGTGAAAACAGCGTTTGGATGGTCAAAATCGGAGATATAGGCCGCGAGTTATATAATGTATGGGTGAGGCAACCTGCTTTCCCGCCAATTTCCCCCAAGGCCACTGAGACACAGTCGATCGATATTCTCTCTCTCTCTCTCTCTTGCACTCGCTTGCTAACACTGATGACAATGCCCTGCTTGCAACTCGCTAATGTTAGCACGAAAATATACCTCAGAATAAGGGAATAACAGGGAAAATAGGTGATAACTGAAGGAGGGAAGGAAAGTGGGGAAGGAGGGGAGGTAGAGGAGTGATATTTTGCATGGCCCAGGGGCAAAA